>NW_022045992.1:82559-124943 GCF_001654015.2 Drosophila navojoa
TCTCTCTCTCTCTCTCTCTCTCTCTCTCTCTCTCTCTCTCTCTATCTCTCTCTCTAAGCACATTTAGTATGCTCTCTATCTGTGACACTTTCTTCCCCTCTCTCTCTCTCTTCCCTTCTTAATCGTGCACCTGGAATCCTGTTTGTCACTCCCTTTATCTCTTTCTGCGTCTTCTTCAGCATCTCATAAATTATATATGTTTTATGCACACTTTTGCCATTTACATACCCTTTTCAAGTCATAAGTTCAAGGGTATAATAACTCATGTAGCTCACAGCTTTAAGTGTAGGTTCTAAAACATAATTAAGACCATGGTTGAGACCCGCAGACCCAGCACACACACACATACACATGCAGAGAGTTGACTCTTTTGCAGCTTATTACCAGCTCATGTGCTTTTTGGCTAGCCAAAAATGTTCAATAAACTATCAACAGCTGTCACTAGTTGCCGTTGCTGTTGCTGTTGCTGTTGTCGATTGCTGCTGCTGCTGCTGTTGCTGCTTGGGCCTTTAAGCCTGGCCCCAAACAAACTATTATGTCTTTTGGGTAGCTTGACTCCGGCCGTTTGTCGGTTGACTTGTTGCCATTAAGTTAAATGACATAAGCATAAAGATTTACGCCGCTGAAAACGGCCAGAAATCAAACGCTGTCAGCCAAAGTGTCAAATTTGTAATGAGCCACAGCAATGGCAACAGCAATTCAAACCTGGCAGAGAACTCGCTCTGCTGCCACGCCCGTTTTCTTGGCGTTACGTATGAGTATGAGTGTGTGTGTGTGTGTGTGCGCTTGTGGTTTTTGTTTGAAATCGCTTTTGATTAAAGAAGTTGTCAACCCATAGCCAACAAAAGCCGTTTGATAATTGCGCGTGGGCGCCCCCTCTTCAGTTGCCTGTTTTCGTATTCCAAGTATTATTAAATACATACAGCTACATCTCGATCGCATTTATTGCTCGAGCTCGAGCAATTTGCATAGTGCTCTGGCTCCGTAGCTGAGGTCGGGGCTGGGCCAGGCCGGAGCAGGCCAGCCTTGAGCAGTGCTTGAGACTCGTGTATTATTGTAAACTCTTTAAAGTCTCTTATTAAAGGCACAAAGGCAGCTGCTGCGGCAACGACCTTGCCAAGCCATAGAAAAGTTTCGATTTTGAATTGCACACACACACACACAGACACACATTCACACTCACACACACACGCACACAGAGAGAGAGTCTATTGTGACACAGCAATTGCTTAAACAAATTGCAGCGCTATAATTAATAATTTCTCTTTAAATTCGGTACTCTCGCGGAAAAGTGGGCGTAGTTGTTGCCCACGCGCAAAAGAAATATTATGCTTGAAAAAACAAAAAACCCGGGAAGCAATTATCTTGATGTCGTCAAAAGCCATCGGCATCAGGCATCAAGCCATCAAGCTATCATCAGCATCGTTCACAGCATCGTGAATGCACTTCCACTTAATGAGAGGCAACGCATACACACATACACACATATACACACTGTTACACACACTCTCGTACACACACACACACTTCGCTAGTTGAGCAGAAAAATATAAAAAAAAAACTTTCATTTGTTTCGCTTACTCAACATAATGAAAAACTGCGATAAACCAAACAATGCAACAAAAAATCGACAACGTTTGAGATTGAACGAATATTGAATACTTTATAGAAAATTAATATGATATAGTATGTCATTTTCTTGTGTGTTCTATGAGGAGAAGTTTGAATATGTAAGCTGCTAGCTGTGATGGTAAGAGATAAATAGAGGAGAGAGAATACATAATTGGTGAATTATGAAGTCTGAGATTGTATGATTTCACATCTTTAAGGATTTCGAATGAAGTCAGTTAGATAGAAGATAATACATATGGTATATATAATTATATAGATGACACTATTAGGCTGTGTTATCTATATAACAATTTAAATGATATTAAATACTGAGTATTTTAAATACTAAATATATATACATACATATATGCTACTTTCTGTGAAATACTAAATAAAAATACTGAAATATACTCAATATTAAATACGTATAAAATACTGGCATATTTAGTATGAATGAATAAAATACTAAATATGATATAATCAACCCTAAATACCAGGCAGCATAACAAATATAAATTTTATACCACAAAATTAAGAAATAGGAATTATTTATTGAATTATAAATTATATATAAATGCTTTGAAGTCATAGGCAATTTTCTGCATTAAAAAAAAAACTACATGAAGAATATTTTAAAAAAATAATAAATCGCAAAGACTACCCTATATATACTAAAATTATTTGAATATAAAATCATATATTCATATTAGGTTGCGAGCTTAAATACCTAGATAGTTTAAATGCCTACCCATAGGCCTAATATTGAAGTGTTTCAAAGACTTCAACGCCCATCTAGCCCACCTACCCTGCCCATTTCATTGCATATCCCGTTAGGGTATTTGAAGTACTTAATATGTATAGCGTGTGTATATTATATATGTATGTATATATATATGTACATATGGGTTGTGCCTGATTTTGCGCTTGTTAAACGCGCGTGGGCCGTGTGCGGCAGCTATTGATGCCCGGCTCAGCTTCCTCTTCTTCACCCACCACGCGCCCTTTCTTGCGCCCGGCTAAGAGCTTTGCGTAGGCGTCAGTCGAGCGCCTGAATTGCATTTGTGATTAGCTGGCATTGATAAGCGCGTCAGCCTGAGCCGTGCCCAGCCGTGCTGTGATCCATCTGATCTATCATATGCAAGTGGGCTGGATTTAATGCTTCGCTTTGATTTCCGCTTTGCGTTAGACATTTACCAGCTGCAATTGCAGCAGCAGCAGCAGCAGCAGCAGCAGCAACAGCAACAGCAGCAATCGCAGGAGCAGCTTTTGGGCCAATGATGAAGACAAATGTCAAGTGCGCGACATTTTCACTGTCAATTAGCGCCTAGGCTGAGGCTAAATTGCAGCTGCTGTTGTTGTTGTTGTTGCTGTTGTTCTTGTTGCAGTTGTTGCTGATGTTGCTGACAGTTAAATAACGCAAACGTGCCGAGTTGCAATTGCTTGTTGCTGCTGCAGCCGCTGCTGCTGCTGCTGCTGCTGCTGTTGTTGTTGTTATTGTGCCGCCAAGCACGTAACTCAATAACGCGCACATTTTAACAGCAACAGCAACAACAGCAACAAGAACAACAACAATTAAGCTAACAATGTACCACACACAAGTAAAAGTTGTTGTTAGTGTCGACTCGACTCGACTCGACATAATGAAAATCTGCTCGCTTGCCCTGCATGCCACATCCATGCAAGCTCCCCACCCCTGTTCTCCCTGCCCCACTGCTGCTGCTGCTGCTGTGCAACAAAGTGCAAATGCTTTGCGCTAACCTCTCTCCCCGCCTTCCGCAACCCCCTCGGGGGGGAAATTGTCTAATGAAAAGCTGCTGTCGACACAAACGAAGCGTAGCCCGAGCCTGAAGTGTAAAAAAAAGTAAAAAAAAATATATTTATATATATAAAGAAAAAGGAAAAAAAAAATTGCATTGCAGGTTAGAAGGCAATGCGGGAATTGTGCTAAGGCGAGCGGTGGCAAAGGCAGGGGGAGGCGTGGCAATAAAGCGCCATCGATTAAGCCTTAAATACTTAAAGGCTGCTGCATGAGAGCGAAGTGCAGCCGCTGCAGCTGCAACAATTGTTGTTGCGGCGCCAGCAATATGTTGTGATGAAAGGCTTTCATCGCGCACAGGCAGCAGCTAAATATATGAGCTAATCAATACCCTAGATGGGTTACCAAAAAGACAGAAATATGCCGAAAATGTAGGCAAAGAAGTTGCACAAATTCCATTTAAGATTTTGGTCAAATATTTGCTAAGCTTTTGCTAACCTCTCCCTCGCACCTTTTGTATATATGTATATTTAACTCATCATATTATGCTCACTCAATTACAGGGTATTAGGAGAAAGCATTTGTTGTTTGTTCTTGTAATTCTTTCATTTTTTTTTTTTTGTTGTTGCCATTTTCTTCAAACACATTGCTGATGGCTTCATTATGACAGCTTAAATTATTGGTGTAGCTGCTGTTGCTGCTACCAATAATAATAATAATAATAATGATGATGATGATAATGATGTTGTTGCTGTTACTGATCGTAATGATGATGATGGGGCAACGTTTTAACTTCTTTTTTTTTTTGCTGGTTAACTGAAACCAAGCAGAAGGCCGCCACAAGCCCAAAATGAAAACGCTTAATGGCCTGTTTGGCTGGCAGCTGCCAAGTGTTAATTATATGGTCAGCAGCTCAATTGCAGCTCCAATTGCTGCTGCGCCCAAAAAAAATAAAATGAGCCAGAAAAAACCGTACAAAAAAAGAACAGCTATCTACGGTGCTTTATTTGCATGCAAGGCCTTGCCACGCCTGCCACAGTCACTGCCCGTTGCTCAGACTCTCTCTCCCTGCCGCTGCCTCTGCCCCTGAGTGGGTCGTTGTCTCTGCCTTTGCCTGTGCACGTGCCTCTATTGGTCACCAAACCACAGCATCTATCTCTGACTCTACCCATGTCCCTCTCTCTGCTTCAGTTCCGCTTTTGTTCTCCTGGCTGGGATCCTGCTCTTATTCCCAATTCCCCATTTCTGTTCCTCTTTCTGCCTCTACGCCTGCCTCTACTTCTACTCCTGCCTCTGCCTGAGCCTGTACTCTTATTTTTACTCCTTCCTCAACTCAAGCCTATGTCTGACCTTTGTCTGTGCAATTCCCCCTAACCCTACTCCAGACACTTTTCTTGCCTCCTTCTCTGTCCCTTTGTTGTGCTCTTATAACAATTTCACCCTCGTCTTCGAACTATGCCTCTGCTTACACCAATGTCTTTGCCCCTGTTCCAGCTACTGTTCTCCAGCTTCTACTCTCCATTTCTTTCTCTTCGCATCTGTCTCTGCCCCTGTTTCTATCGCGAACCCTCGTCTATGCATTTGATTCCCCCTGTGTCTATCTACCTACTCCATCTCCAGCCTACCCCTCTGACCGCCACCCATGTCTCTTCTCCTTCACCCCTACTTCAATTATTGTCTCCACTTCTATCGTAGCCTCTCTCCCTACCTCTGTCACTATCCCTTCTTCTTTCACTGCCTTCTTCCCTAACTCTATCCACCATCCCCCATCCTCCATCCCTACTTCCCCAACTAATTCTGTCCCTGCTCTATTCGCTGCCAAATTTCTTGGCTTCAAAATCAAATTACCCAAAGTCTTGGCGTGAAATTATATTGGCAAAGCTACAAAACTAAAATTATTTTCATATTTAAGGCAAACCTAACTTATGCTAATGTCTTTATTTTTAAGGAAACTAAGGCAACTATGTATATATCTGTCTTTATATTTCTAAAACTAGCTGCATTTGGTCCAGTCACAGTTCAATGTACGACAAACGGCTGCACGTTGGCAGTCGCGAGTCGTCATCTCGCGCTGTAGTAAATAAATTGATTGATTTATGCCAAGAGCTTGGCAGAGGCAGCACTAAGCGATCTTCAACCTGGTCATGCTTTACTTTATTTTTTTTTGCTATTCTGTATTTTTTGTTGTTGTTGTTGTTGCTTTTAATTATGGGCGTGCAGCTCTTAAAGCCAAAAAGACCCACTGCCAGCCATTAGCAATTTTAATTTATTTATGTATGCGCCACAGAGTTCGACTTTTTGATGCAGCAGCCGTAGCAGGAATAGCAACAGCAGCAGCAGCAGCAGCAGCAGCAGCAGCGGCAACAGCTCCACTCATGTATCTCGAGTCATGTAGCATACGAATGTTTGCATAAATTAATTTCAAATGCACAAACATGAACTAGAGAGAACACCATATGCAATGGCCGGCCATCAAGAACAACAGGCCAGGCCGGGGCTAGGCTCTGCTCTTGTTTAACTTCACTCAGTCAGTCAGTCAGTCAATCAGTCAGTTAGTCAGTCAGTTAGTCAGTTGTTTAGTTGCTACAGTTGCTTCAGTTGATTTGATTTAAATTGCATTTCATGTCACATTTCTGGCTAATTAAGTGTGGCAAATTTGCAGTTAACATGCACTTGGCCATCAAGGCACAGGCGTAGTTGTCTTTGTTTTTTTTTTTACCACCGTAATTTGTAATCGGCAAATGCCAAATTGCGCATGCGACGTGTTGCCAAACTCTGAACCCATCAAAAGAAAATCGTAAATTAATAAAATGCTGAATAAGACAATGAATGAATGGGCTTATATGTCTTGGCGAGCTGTTTATAATAGGGGGCGTATATATATATACACATATATATATATAGGTCATTCACTAGCTGGGCATATACCTTTCGGTAGGTAGTTTGTAACAGGGGAAAGCTTTTATACTTTTATATGCTACTATATATTATATAGTATATATGTAAAGTAGTTGGAGTCTTGTTACGCATATATATGTACGCATATATATGTAGGTATTAGTTGGTCAAAAGGAAAGAAAAATTGTAATATATTTAATTTCAGAAGATTAGCAGCTATATTAAATTATGCAAGAAATGTCGAGAATATTAATTTAATTTAATTTAATTTGATGTGTCCCGATAAGTCGAAATGGCAAGAGAATAAATTTTTTTTTTTTCGATTTACATAGAAGTTCAAATTATCGAGAAGGAATTTTTTTAAAGAGTAGAATTTTTTTTTTTTGATTAATCGCGATTTTAGACTTAGCGGGGTACTAATTATCGAGACTCCACTGTATTTAATTTCTAATATTTTGTGGCAATATATTCGCTACCCAACTATTCTGTATATAAATATTACAGCAAAAGAGGAGCTAAAGATATTCACGTTAAAAGATTATCAGAAAAGGCTTTGAGAAGTCAAAGATAAAAACATAAATATATGTATAATAAAAACACTGTGTGTAATAGCTGATGGGGATTATTTTCAAGAGAATGAAGTACTTTTTTTTAAATAAATGTAAATATACTTTTTTATAATATTTGTTCATATATATTTTAAATAATATTCAGGTAGAGCCTGAAGAGAGTGCATTACGCGCATTCCCAACTTAATTTAGTGTTCACTATCCCCAGAATTTAAACTAGAATATATATTTACAGCCTGCCTAAATAACTCAATCATATTCCCACACTCACCTGCCTTAGCCTTTAACCGTAAAGAGTATTTCGACTTCTCTATGACTTTCTCAACTGTTCCCCCTCACTTATGCTTTGCCTCTTCTTCACTGAGTTTTAGCACCTTTTGTTTAGCCCGTTTTATATTGATAATTAAAATATAAATTAAGCAAGACGCTTATGTAAACAACGCTACGCTTTTGTTGTTCGTTTGTTTGCTTATTGTTAAATTGTTGGCCAGCCTTGAACTCTGGCTGTCTGTCTACTCTCTAACTTTTTATGCAGCTACTAAATATGTGATGAGCATTTCATCTAAGAATTATGATGCCAGCAGATTCTGAATGAATATTTAATGAGACAGTGTCGCAGGCACAGTGAGCTCTTGTAGTAGCTTTTGTTTTATTGATCAATTTGCATGTTGATTGTTTTTATTCTGTTAATTTGATTGAAATTGTTTGGCAGTCACGTTTCAATTAAATCGTAATTTATATTGCAGCTGCGCCAAGACTGAAAACGAAATGCATTCAAAATGATCAAATATTTCGTGATTTGTGGCATTCAATTATTACACACTCAATTTGAATGATTCGAATGTTGAATGTGTGTCATTTGCATTGTGAACATATTTCCTGTAGCCAAACAACTTTCCAATAGACTTTTCTTTTGTCTCTGGCTGGCGAGCTAATTGCGACACCTAGGCATAATCAATTATGCCATACCCTAAATACTTTGATGGGCCACTCAATCTTCATTGCATTTGTTGTATCGACTGCCACGCCCCGAAATACCAATTGCATTGACAATGGCTCTTAACTGATTTTGCCCACAGATGTCCAATTGTATAGCTGTCTCGGCAAATGGAATGCGTTGGCTTCAATTTTTATCTGATTTGCTTTCTGTTGCTATAAAGACATTATTTATGTATATACCCTGTATCCTATGATTGGGTATATTATTTTTGTGATTTGTATAAAGTTTTTATACAGTGAGTTTATATGTTGTTTGTTTGTCAGCTGAAATCTCGAGAACTTTAACAGCTAGAGAGTTGATATTTGGTATAAATCATCTAGAGTACCTTGTGATGTGATCTATAAATACTTTTTTTCAATATCTCATGTCATTTGCACAGCATATAAATATAATCTGTTTTACTGGGTATCTCACAATCGACTAACTCACACTTAATCGCTGTGAATACATTATTATTTACATTATTGCAGCGTCTATTAGTGTGAATTATGTAGTTAGATAAAGACTTTTGCGACCGATGAGTCTACTATAAAGCATTGATGACCTCATTGACCTTGCCTTGGCATTGGCATTGACCAGTCGCCTTTTTATAGTGTACTTAGAGCGTTACTTATAAAACCTTTATGCAATTATAGCTATACAAAAACTAGAAACTCTAGCTTGTTTGGGAGTTTGTTTTAATGTCTATTTGAAAATTATATAGCGCCAGTTCTGTAATAGTTACAACAACAACAACAATAACAATATGTTAGATGAGTGTGTCTAGTAATTAAGTGCCAAGTGCTCGATTAGATAATTGTCTGCTGCCTGGAAGTACTCAACGATCTTGGCAATCTTCGCATTCTATCTTCAATCTATGTTCAGCATTTAAAACCTGCCATCTACAAGCGCTCTTAAACATGTTTTTCCTACAGCCTCTGCCCTCACTGCCCCTCACTCCACTCTGAACTTCTTTACCTTCTTCTTCTTGTTTATTTTGTTTGTTTCGTAGGCGCGCAAACATACATTAATCTAAGCTTAGAATGAGCGCGTTTATTTATAGCCATGCGCCAATCATTGGATGAGCTAGTCAAGCCATATAGCTACAGATGTACCTTTATATATATATATTTATGTAAATATGTATGTATATATGTATATAGTTGAGCTCTGCCTGCATGATTAACTGTTGTACGAAACGCAAATAGTTAAGAGTAAATTTTTAAATTATATTTATATACCCTTGCAGACCTTGGCATTGTGACTCGCCTATTAAGTTTGTTTTACCACATTAAATAATCAATTATTTTTACGGATTATCTGACTGACTGTGGCTTTTAGTGTATTATGTCTTTGTAGGAATTATGTTTACTGTTGATATCTTTTGAATACTCTATAAAGTTGTAATAGTATATAAAATAAAATACTATAAGATTCTAGGACGAGAATATTTATAAACTAATTCTCATATACCATTCACTTCACATAATACAAATCGTATATGTCTCTTCAAGAACTATAGAAATCATGGTTTATATAAATATACATATACTACCTACTCTCTAGACATTTCTTAATCAGCCCACATCTGTGAGCCTTTCCACTTCCTGCTAGACATGCTCTATCTTCTCCATATTTTTCTCAAAATCTTCTACTTCCACTTCGCTCTTTTTGATTATCTTCAACCAAGTGTATAGCGTACTTCGTCGACTACATTCTATGTTCCTCTCTCGATTAATGTCTTTCCACAGTTCTCATAGTTTGACCGATTTGTAGCTGCTTAAAAGTCAATTAATGGTTCCAACTATGGGCTTTTCTTTCCGGCTCTTCAGGCAAGGTCAATGCGCAATTATTGAGAATTGTTAATTATAGACGAAGCTCGACTGTGTGTGTGTGTGTGTGTGTGTGTGGAGGTATGTGTGTAGGTATTTGCGCAGCAATTTGATTGAGCCTAAAATGAAATGCACGTGTCAATTGGTCTTAGCTGAATGCTTGCTTGCCTCCTTAACTGGGTCAGTTTATAGTTGAGCACTCGACCACGCCCCCTCTCACCCACAATTACAAAGCATCATCAATTTCATATTTACCATTGTCGCATACCAATGGGGGGCGCAGAGGCGTGGCGGGTCGAACAATTCGACGAGCTGTTGCCGTTAGCCATAATTGACCATAATAACAAAAGTTAAGCGCAATGGCATTCGCCTGCTGCTGCTGCTTGTTGCTCGCTGCTTTGGCCCCCTATCTATGTATGTGTATGTATTTGTGTATGTGGCTGCACAGTTTTTCTCAGCTGTTGTTGCTGTTGTTGTGACATTAACCCACAGCGGCCTCACATCGCATACCTCGCACGAAAAGTGCCGCAAAATAAAACGTACGAAAAATTTAATTCAATTTAATAAGCGAATATGTTGCGTGCCACGACTGCAGTGTCTGCGGTGCTACACACACACACACACACACATACACACTAGCACACAAAGACATCCAGAGTTAAGTACTATCTCACTCTCATTCTCTCTCGCTCTCTCTCTCTCTCTCTCTTCTCTCTATCTGCTTGCTCTGTGTAATGTGGCGCACTCGTGCATGCTCCAGAGGTTCAGCTACAGCACCGCAGAGATGCCTTAGATGACGCTGAGGACCATAGCCGACGCCTCTTATTGCTGCTGCTGCTGCTGCCTGTGTGTAGTCATGCGTGCGCGTAAGTGTGCGGCAGCACTTGAAGGCAGCTACAACAACAACAACAACAACAGCAGCAGCAACAGCAACAAAAACCTCAACTCAGGCTCTGGGGGCTCGAACTGTCGTCGTCATCGTCGTCGCCCGTCCAAATGTGAAAATAATCGTAAAAGGCAATTAGCGCAAAATAGCTTTGACACTCATTCAAGTTAGCTGGCCATGTAGGTTACCTCAACTCCCCTAACCACTGCCCTACCGTACTACACCTACCCCTACCCCTACCCCACCTCCAATCATTACCTTCATGGGGTTAGGCAATTTTCGTACACATTTGCTATTAGGTGTTTTATTTTGTTTTTAGTTTTTTTTGGGTTTTTTCTGAGGTACTTTTTCCACATTAGCCAAATTAATAAAATATGTAGGTCAGTAGGAAAACGTAATTGGCCAGAATATGCTTGGCTAACTGTTGTAATGGCAAGCGGTACGCATCTAAGACATGTAATGTCACAGAGCGAAGAGAAAATCCAAGCATAATTTCATAAATAACAACTTTGCTGTAATTTAACTGAAATTATTTTTATAATAGAAAAATTGTTAATGTTGAGTAGCTTTTTTATATGAATTTATCTAAGTTTGACTTCCATAATAATAAAAAACTAAATAAAATAAATAAATAAATTAATTAATTAAAATCTTTAGCTTTATATAAACAGAAATAAAAGACTTGAATATAGTAAGAAACAATTATTAAATAAATTTAATTTAAAAAAAGAAGTAAAAAAAAAAAAACAATTTAATTTAATTTTAGTAATAAATAAAGAGAAATAACAGTCTTGAATAAAGTTAAAAAAATAAAATAAAAATAAACAAACAAATTATTCTTTATTAAAAAAAACTTGAATAAATTTAATAAAATAAAATGTTGTAATATTAATTTTAAATTACATAAAACATATAAATGTGTATGCATTATTATTTTTGTTGTTGTTATAAATAAAATACTTCAGCTTTTTATGCAAATTTTAATTGAGCATTATATATATTCAATGCTTACACATTTTTGTTAAACTTTCCAATGTTAAAAGGTCAAAGATCTGTTAAGCTTTGTTAAGAACTTTTCTCAATATCCATACACATATAGATATATGTATATGCATATGTCTACATGTGCATATGTTGAAACAGTTTTTATTTTCTACTTATAGAACATCCCAAAGTTCAAAGTTCACATTTCAGCTCCAATTCCCTGTGTGTGTCTGTGTGTGCACTTTAAGCAATTGTTTATGCAACCCTTTTGTCGTGCCTGAAATCTGGGCAAATCTCTAGCCACCTCTGCCACTCTCCAGCACCGCCCCGCCCTCCCCACCACTCTCTCATTCCGTTCTGCTGCAGCCCTCGTTCCCTATGCGGCAGCATAGCTGTTGCATTTTTAATAAAACTGCCACAGAGACTTCGAATCGCAGTCGACGTTTTTCGCTCGTATTACTCGAATTTTAATAAACGCCTGCCATTTGATTTTATATGTAGAGATATGTATATATAGATATATGTGTATATATGTATGTGTGTATATGTATGTGTGTGTGTGTTTTTGTGTATTTTGTGTGTCAGCGGTCTGAAAGTCATGCCGCCAACTTGAACCTGAGTCATGCACGGCTGCTGGCTGCACGGCTGCTGGCATGAGCCCAGTTATAGGGGCGCCAGCCAGTATTTGGCTAGTGGGCCACCTTCAACGGTGTCATGCCACAGAATGGGGTCTTGTTCCTGCCGCTGCCGCTGCTGCTGCATATGACCAACATATTGTGTCGCAGTGGCTGCCACTGCTGCTGCTGCGTCAGCTCTGCACACCTGGGCACACTCGATGGCAATGGAGTTCGGTGCGATATGGCGCTGAATTGTTGGATAGCTTGCCGTTGTCGATTACTCAACCCCTGTGGCTACAAAAATACGATTGGAGCCACTCAAAAATGTATTGCCGCCATGCGCTGCGCCAATTTGTAGGCTATTGACAATGGCTAACCCCGCCATGCTCACCCCCTCTCTTAACCCAAATTGCAACCCCAGCCCTGCCAAAAACAAAAAAAAAGAAACAAAACCAAAAACAATAAAAACAAACATTGTCGACGACCCGAAACAAAGGCGCATTAAAGTTGATAGCGTCCGGCGTTTTACACATGCACAGAGACACACATATCCGCAAATGCTTTACGGGGTATATAAAACTAAGGAGTGATTAGGTAACGGGCACGTATTTGTCGTGCATTTGGCTTCAGTCATTCAACTGTTTAGAGTTGAGTGCAGCAGGAGAGATGTTAATAGGTTTTGTGTGGAGAGAGAGAGAGAGAGAGAGCATGAGAGAGATGGGCATACAAGCAAACAGTGGAAGAGAGAGAGAGAGTAAGAACGAGAGAGAGAGAACTGCAGGCAGCCTGCATGTTCTATATGAGCAATGGATATAAAAGTGCGATTGAGAGAGAGAGAGAGAGACAAGAACAGAAAGAGAGACAGAGAGCAGGTCTATTTAGATAGGGTATTCAAACTTGCTGAAATGTATTTTATATATGTATGTATTTATGAAGACAGAGATAGAAAGAAAATGAGAAGAACAAAGTCTGCAGCTTGTATATATAGGACTTTAAATGGGTCGAAGGCTGTTTGAGTACATTTTATATGGAATACTCTGCAAGAGCAGGTTTTTTATTTAACTTTATAGCAGATAGACGCTATTAATATTATCATTTTTACAATTACTAAACTGTTTCATCTGTCTATATATAATCACTTACATGTTATATACTCTATTAGGTTTATCTTCTTAGTTACCTTTACCAGTCGCTGTTATCGAGAGTATATTTCCGCCTTCATTTCTGATTTGATAACAGTTTAGGAGTAACTTCTGATGTTTAATTGAATTCCATTATCTATCTCTATTCTCGATCACTATCTATCTCTCCTCCCTCTTATCTGTTGCCTAAACTACTCAAATTTCTCATTTCATACATACGTATAGGGTATTCTTCTAGTCTCTACTTTCAGCAGTTCTAATATATTTTTGCCCAAGTTTTGCTATTGATTTTGATTTTGATTTTGATTTTTATTGAAATGTTTCGCTTGTTGCTGCTGCTCCCGCTCCCGCTCCTGCTACTCGTGCTGCTACTGCTGCAGTTGTTTGGCTGACTGTTTATATTGACATATTTATGGCTGCGACCGTTGACTACCCTGCACACACACACACACACACACTCATACACATATAGCAATGAAAATTCGCATGCATTACATAAATCACGGGGTGCGCCGTCGCAAGCCAACAACAACAAGAGCAATTGACACACCTCTTTGTTTTTGTATTTTTTTTTTGGCACATTTGAATTTTGAGCCAGGGATCTGAGCATTGCGCAGAACATAAATATCCAAGGACTTATGTCCTGGCACTTGGCTCTAACCAACTAATTGCCCAGCCAGCGGGTGGGCGAAAGCATAGCGCGCCGCATGTGGCATCACTTGCACCCGCCAACCGCCAACCGCCCCACTCCAAACAGAGCGTGCAACATGCTGCAAGCGTAAGCTGACCAAACATTATATCATCATCAGCTCTGTTGGTGCATCCTAGCCAAGTGTCTTAGAAACCAGACGCTCAACATGCAACCAGAGGCGGAAACTGAAATTGAAGTCCAGACGGAAGGCGCAAAACGCAAACAGGCGGCCAATTTATGTGACTGCCAAAAATTATTAGCCAAATCAGCAAGTTGTTGTTGCTGCGGCCCGATTAATTACAAATTTCTTGTTTATAGCACTTGACGGCTGTGTGGCCAAGCGAATTGAGATAAATCAATGGCAATGTCAGATGGCATGCAAAAAATAAAAGTAAGAAATAAGTAGGAGTGTGCTAGGCGGATATGCTGAACTAGCAGATATGCTGGGATGGTAATTTAAGCAATACTGATAATTTTTTTTTTTTTTATGTTTTTATCGAGACACAAATCTATTTGTAGCTCTGTGAAGCTATAAAATAATATCTATAATTTATGTATAAATGTGCCATAGCTATATATATGTATATAGATTGAATATATAGGTGTTCTACATATTAAAAAATACATAAATTATAGAGGCTATATATACATATATGTATACTTTACGAGCATTGACATTCCAAGTCCAAATATAGGCGAAAGAAACTATCAATAACTATCGGTATTTATCGATATCGCGACTTTACATAATACTGTAACCAATCTCCTTTTGATGGCATATAGAAATATGAATTAAAATGCCGAATCTATTGCTTTAGTAAGTTTTACCAGCTAGATTCAGAGATAGATAGAGATAGCTAGCTCAGAGATAGATAGAGATAGCTATCTCTGGGTCTATAGCTCTACATCGGCTTAGCTATTGTCTCGCATGCTTTATATTTCACTAACAGATCTCTCTGCCTCCACTATCCACTATCAATGATCATATGAAAAGCCTATGAAAATAATAATCGAAAAAGTAAAAAAAAAAAGAGTTCTCTTTGCCATCGTAGATGGTCGCAGTTGACAATTTTTCGGCTTACTCGCAGGCAAAATATGTTTGCTGTGGCTAACAAATTTATGTTGGCAGTCATAAATTTGTGACACGCACACACATGCACACACATGCGAACACATGCATACACACCTGGGCAGCCGGCTTGTTTATGACCAAAAGCGGCAGCAAATAATGAAAATGTTTTCCATTTCGATTGGCAATTTCCGCAATTTCTTATTGCCAACGCCACACACCTATGCATATGTCGCACAGTGAGAGAGAGAAAGAGAGAGAGAGAGCAACAGCTTTAAGCCAGCATTGAACAATATTTGCTTTTAGCTGTTTTGTTGGTCAGTGTTGGGTAATATTAATAATGTGGCTCGTTCACAGCAGTTGACAAGTGCATGAAACACAAGCACAACATTTATGTTGGCTCTTGGCTTTGCGGTTTTAACAGCAGCAGCAGCAGCAGGAGCAGGGGCAGGGGCAGCAGCAGCGTAGGCAGAATTTCGCTGTGGCATCAATAAATGGTTAAGAGTCAAATGCCCAAGACTTTAGTTTAACCACAGCAACAACAAATATAAGGCAGCCGCATTGTTGTTGCAGTTGTTGTTGTTGTTGCAGCAGGAAAATAGCCAACAGGCTTGTGAAATTTCTAACCATTCGTTGCTGTTGTTGTTTGTCTGTTGTAAAATTGAACAATGCCACTCAAAAAGTTAAAGTTCTGTGGGTCAGTAGAATTTTCTCAGGCCAGCCATCGCGTTCGACAACAAAACTTGGCCAACTACAACCACAACAACAACAACTTTGAGCACTACGCATGCGCAACTTATAACGAATGCCTACTGGACGGTCTCTGGTAGCATCTTTGAGACCATCTACCAGTTAGCCGAGACGAAGCATCTCCGCACATCCACTCCAGCGAGGTAGCATGTACCACATGCGCATGTGGAGTACTAATGAAACCATAAAAATCAACCGCAGACGCAAAAGCCAAAAGACAGCGACGAGATGAGAACTGAAATACGATGGGGGTAACCAGCAGACAAGTTGAGGCATTCATTGCTCTGCGAACGGGTAGTATGCGTCGGTGATGGGATTTGTAGGGCATGAGAGAGGTAGAGTATATACATATGTATATGTGATATATATACAATTGAGAAAAGGAATGGGGCATAAAGTTGTTGGCATAGATAGAGAGAGATCAGTATATCAAAAAATATTTTCCAGAGATATATTGAGTTTATTTTGAACTCATTTTGACAGCAACTTAAGAGTCTATATAGATTGTCTAAATTCCTAATGTCAAGTATCTAGCCTAAGTTAATCTCTCCCTCGGTAGACACTGCCTAAGTATAAGTTATTGTCTAACAAAGTCGTTAACGTCTGATAAATAAATAAGAATATAAATGTATACATGTATGTATATCGTATATCATATATCATATCACATCATCATATATAACATATCAAACATCCCATTTCTGCAATCTTCCCAGCAAGAGTATTTCATATTCAACATTTACCATATTCTTCAATATATCTCATACACACATATATATTTTTCATTATGATTTTCTGTTACATTATTAACGTGTTGCTCTGCTGTTTTCTTTTTTTTTTTTTTTTTTCTTTTTAGGTTCAACATGCCACTTGGGTTAATTTCGACCAGGGCTGGACCTGGGTCCGGATCTGACCACAAACTGACTCGAGTGGCAGCAGAAGACGCACAAGTTGCATGCAAATAATTACCCAAAGGAAATCCAGCAACAAGTCTCAATGCGTTGCGAGTCGAGGCAAGTCGTGTAGACGACAATGGAAATGAGCCATGCGTTGTTATTGTTCAGATTTAACATTTCCTGCATGTGCCACACACACACACACACATACACACATGCAGAGCGAGAACTGAGTGAAATCTGTCAAAATAAACCAACTGCGACTGCGTCTACAACATTTGGGAAACTTTAGCTACAGCCTTTAGTTATCTGACTTTAGTTTTCCAGTTTCCAATTTCCATTTTCACGTTTTCTCGTCTTCCGTTTGCTGTTTTCAGTTTCAACTGGCCAACATCAGCTCGGCTTGCTGTTGACATGTGTAATTATGCCTAATTACGCCATGAGAACCAAACAAATCTTGACAGCGCAGAACACACACAGCGAGAGAGGGCCAAGACGAAGGTTAACCCAAAAGTTGACCAGCTGATTGCGGCTGCAAGATTGTGTTTTCTTATGAAGTGTGTGAGCTCAGTTTAAAACTGTTTTATACATTTTTGACATTTCTGTTCATATGTGAAGGCTAACAGACTCACAGATTCCTTTGCGATGACTTGAAAATTCCAATTGGCTGTCTCATGCGCCTTTTGCTCAGCTTGAGACATTTTCAGCTCAGCTTGGCTCAAGCTCAATTGAATTATTTGGATTGAAAATCGTTGTTGCATTTCGTATTTATTTTTCTTGCTGAGAATTTCGTAAATTGCCAAGTTTAAATTGAATTATTTAGGTAAAGAAAATATAATTGAAATGTTGGCTAAAGTCTATTAAATATTGCAGTGATTATTTTTTAAGTGAAAAATATTAGTAAATTATTGGCAATACTATCTAAATTAATTGAATAAAGAGAACGAAGAGGAACAAAATAAATATATTTTCTAATCGAACTTTTGACCAAATACATATTTATGCGAAATGCTATCCTATGTAACCCAGTATCTTTGTTAAGACCCACGTATATACACACCTATACACACTTACACTCACACATATTTCTATATATAAACATTTCTGACTATCTCCCATAGCATATACCCATATATGTATGCCGCGAGCCACGTTTAAAATGAGGCTAATATGCGTATTTATGGCTTTATAACTGAAACTTCGTCGCAGCAGCAGCAGCAGCAATCGTTGCCGCCACAACAACAACAACAACAGCAGCAGAAACGTGCCATAATTTTCACTTTTTTTTCGGGGCAACAACAGTTGTTGTCACAGTTCTCGCTTAACTTTTGCTTTCGGCTGCTGGCATAATTTTTTCTTTGTTTATTTATTTTTTTATTTTTTTTTTTCGCTTCATTTTGTAACACGCCACAAGAAAATTGATTACTTTTTGTGTGTTTGCGGCTTGCAGCAGAGATTTGCATGCCTCGCATGAGTCTGTCTCTCTCTGTCTCCCTCTCTCGCCCTCTGAGTGAGTCTGTGTATCTGCGGCGCAATCTGTGCGCGCGTGGGCGTGTCTGCCAGTCGTTCATTTATATGCACACGCACACATACATACATATCTGTATTGTTTGTATATATTTATAGACAGTTTTTTTTTTTTTTTCGTTTTTGTCGCCTTTTGCAATTATCATTTTAAAAGAAATCGTTTGCAGCTCACGTCTCAACAGAGACTGGCAGTCCTGCTGCTGCTGCTCATCCTGTCGCCAATGCTCCTGGCCACGCCCCACCCGTAGACGCGCCTCCTTCGCATCGGAACGCGTTTGCCACATCAATGGATAATTTACAAGTCACGTGTGTATGAAATTGAAACAAAATGCGCATAAATTTTTAGTTCCAGCCACAGAGAGACAACAACAACGGTGCGTGTGTGTGTGTGTGTGTGTGTGCGAGTGTGTGTGTGCGTGTGTATATTTCAGACTAAGGGGCTTGTCTTGGCAGCAGCATTTAATATTAATGAGTTATAGCACATAGCCTATATGTTTGACGATGCGTCTGTTGCTGTTGTTGCCGTTGTTGCTGTTGTTGGTGTTGTTGGTGTCGTGTCTTGCGGCCTGTCTAGGCAGTGCTCACTTCTCGGTCCTTGCCAAGTTGCCGTGTTGAGAGTTGCATTTAGTTGCGAGGCTCTTAAAATGCGCGACGATGACTGCACTACATGTTCAAGTGGGCAACAGCAACAGCAGCAGCAGCAACTGTTGCTGTTGCTGTTGGCCTCGCTTGGCTGACTGACTGACGCAGTAGGCGCGACAGGCGGGCGGATCTGCCAGCGACAGACAGAATGAACAGAACGAACACGGACTGCCATTAAAGGATGTGCCTTGACTTGTGTTGTTGCTGTTGCTGTTGCTTGTCTTGGCAATGCCCATGTGCGGCCAAGTTGCTGCAGGGCCTCCTCCTTCGCTTCGCTGGCTCAGCAGTTCGTTTCGATTTCTATTTTGCTGTTTATTAATGCAGCATATATACATATATACATATACATATATACATACACATACACATATACATATATATTCAACTATTCAGCTGTCACACCATCGCCCTCGCCCCATGCCCTTCCTCACTCCTTCCCTTCCTTTGCAGCCGCACGCATTTTAACTAAGCCATTTCCGTGACATACTTTGGCCATATAACTTTTACTTATCCAACAACAACAACAACAAGAGCCACATTTATGCCCGCTGGCCACGGATGACATTAACCCAGGCCGAGACCTCGCCTGGTGTCTGGCCCAGGCCACAGCCAAATGGCCATTAATAAAGCAATTGGCAATCGAGCACAGAGCAGCGCAACGCCAACCCAAACCCAAACGCAACGCGCAGAAATCGAGTCAGACAAATCTATAAACCAATTAGAACAGATCGCTGCGGAGCCGCAGGGCAGCTCTAATGCCTGACATTAAAATGAAAAACCTGCGTTCATAAATTAAATGTTTCTTATACATGTGTAGTGCACACACACAGCGAGGGTTGCTCGAGCAATATGAGCAGAGAAGTGAAGTTATGCGAGTCTTGCTTGAAATTATGGAAATGCTTAAGAAACTGAGAAATTTATATACGTAACATACATATAATAAAAGACTTGACTAATGTAGTGCGACTATTATAATCCATATAATTATATGTAATATTCATTATTAATATTTTAGAAAACTAAAATTCAATATAACAAATTTTATGTATATTTTTATATTATTATATTATATTATATTATATGAAAATTAATAATTATGTTGTAAATATTACATTTTTATTTATTTTTTAATATTCTATTTTATTTTATTTATTTTTGTTTTAAATAATAAATTTAAAAAAAAAAAATAGGAAATATTTCTATAAATTTCTCGTATAAAAAAGTTAAAAAAAAATTGTAACTCATATTATCTAATAGAAAAAATATAAATTTAAATTTAAATATATTCAACATACTTTAGTATGTGTGTTAATATTAATGCCAGAAAGAAATATTTATAAGTAAATAAAACAAAAATTTAATTGCATTAATATCTTAACTAATTTAAGGCAATGGGAACTCCAACATAAATCAAATCAAATTTAGCATAAATATAAAAATCCCATCAATATCTATCTCTCTTTCTCTTAAAGCTCATTCACTTACAAATCTATTTTTAATCCAACTAAATCATAAAAAATGTATGAAAATATTTAACAATTTCTCTTTTGCTCATCTCGGCATATTTCGAATAATTAAAAAAAGTTAATAAATATCTCTTAACGCTGCATAAATTTCCAGATATGCATAATTTCCAAAGTGGCCAAAACAACTCTCGCTCTGCACGTGAGCCAAGCGGAGACTAAAGATAAAATGAAATAAAAATAATAAAACATACGAAAACACACAAAAGAAGGAAACCGCAAAATGAAACTGGAAATCTATGTAGTATGTACTAGTATTTCCCCCTACTGACACGACGACAACTTCAAGCTGGCAGAGACATGTCAGGCTATGCCCGAGTCGAAATGGAAACCAAATGTTGCTAGTGTTGTTGTTGTTGTTGTTGCTGCTGCAGGTTTGTCAGGCCAAACAGCTCCAAGTGCAATTGCAACAACTCCAACTACGACTGCGACTGCGACTGCGATTGCCGGGCAGTTTGTCAGTGGCTGTCGTCGATAAGCAGCCGCCGCAATGTAATTGACACAATTTGAATTTATATCTGAAAGCCAAAATGCAACAATGTTGCCAGGTGACTAAGCCAGAGTCAAAAAAAGTAAAAAAAAATCCTGCCATGCCTTGTCCTTGGCTGTCGCGGCACATTAATCAAATAGACATCCCCAGCCAAAGGCAAATATATGCAGATATCTCTATAGAGAGAACTTTGTCGATAGGGTGTGGCATTGTTCTTTGCATTGTTTCAGCCTTTTTTTTTCGGGGCCAATCGCCGCATATATTTGCATGCCACAGCGAAAAGCTCTGTGGCATGGCTGATTAGGCTACGTAATTTGTATATTAATTAGCAGCGTGGGAGAACAAACATTTTGGCACATGTACGACTAAATAAAAACATAAATTGCAAAAACGGGCAATAACAAGTCAGTCAGAGAGTCAAAGCCAGAAGGACAGACAGACAGACAGTCAGTCAGATAGTCATTGAGTCGCGCAGTCAGCGCACCTTTCACTCGGTCCGCAGCAGCTATAAATTTCATGGATGAGATGCCAAAACAATGCGGATGTAAATGAGTAGAGTAGTAGACTCCAGAGGGTGTGAGGGCGGCGATGCCGATGTCGGATGCCCATGTCGATGGCAAAGGGCACTGTGTCAGCGGTTTTTGTGGCTGCGTCGCGTTGCCGTTTGCCGATACCAACAATCAAATCCAAGTCCAAGCAGAGTCAGGCATCAATATCGACGCGGCTCTGGCGAGCTTGGCGGCTAAGCAAGCGTGAAACATTAGTGCGGCCAGTTAATTTGTAACAATTGAATTGTAACGGCCAACAGGCAGTTGGAGAAAAACACAGCTAAGAGCTATGGAATGGAGAGTGACTGACGAGCTGATGCCCTAGACAAGAGAAACTTTTGCAGATGGACTAAGATGACTCTTCAGGCAGAGAGCTGCCTAGACATGGAGAGACTCGCTTCAATAAAAGACTTATCTATATATATATATATATATATATATAATTGTGCATATCCCTCTCTCTATTACAGATATAAGGCTATAAAATCTAATCAAAGCCTTCACATCTTTCTCTCTTACATAAGGTATGCATAAGGCTTTAGAGTCTATGCTTCAATGCTACCTCTCTCCCTCTTACATATATAAAGTATGTATAACGCTATTGAACCTATATTTCTATGATTCATCTCTGTCTTACATTTATAAGGTATGTATAAGGAGAGGAAAGATTAATTTATCTCTCACATATGTATATAAGATATGTATGTATAAGGCTAGAGAATCTAGTCTACACCTTCATCTTTCTCTTACATACATATATAATGTATGCATAAGGCTATAGAATGAATGCTTCCTCTCTCTATCTGTCTCTCTCTCTCTCTCTCTCTCTCTGTTGTTCATCAGAGATGTGCGTAGGTCTATATATAAAAGCTTTATGAACCTATGCTCCACCTCCATCTAATTCTTACACAAATACATATGTATATATCACATCATATCATATACCTCACTCATCATATCCACTTTCGATCATTTCCAGGGTATTTACTCAACTAAAAGGAAACGCTATGTTATGCGCTTAGTAAAAGGCCCCACAGTTCGACGCAGAATAGAAAGGTGTTAAATTGGCAAAGCGAGCGCGTGGAGGTGGGCGTGCACAGCTCAACAACAAAGGCGTGGCAGCACACACAAAGGTCATTAACTCTTGAGGGCATATTCATATAGACGAGATGATTGCCATAACTGATTTATATACATATATATATAGTATAATATAGTATGTATATATAGCAATAACTACTGTCCATCAATAGCTGTCCATGTATGTGTGTTTGTGTGTGTGTGTGTGTGGCGCAGTGAAAGTGTCAAATTATTGACAGCCAACTGTCACATGGCCAAATACAATTGCCAAATATGCTCGCAATGGCCCTCCCCACCTGGTCCCACCTGGCCCACCTCTTCAAGTAGTCACGTTGGCGTTCACTTTCCAGCCAATTGAAGTGTGCACATAAAATTCTAGACGAGAAATAAATGTTTTGATAGTTGAAAGAGTTTTCAAGTGGCCAGAGGCTGAGGCGAGCTACTTCTAGCAATCAAAATATCTTTAAGAAATCGACAATTGAGTGGAAGAGAGAACAAAAAAACAAATGTGTATGCAAACAAATTGATGGATATTCCCAGTTGAAGTGGGCGAAAAGAAGGCAGAAGAGGCAGAGCGAGAGAGACAGAGAGTGGACTGGGCGTGAGGGAACTGCAAGAGAAACTGAGGAATTATTCAGTTTTTTGGAATTTCTTATATCTGAATTTGCACTCAGTAAATTTTAATAAATCCACAAGCAGTAGAGGTAAATATGTATGCATATATATAAGTAAGTAAATATGTATGCATTTATATATAAATAAAATGTATATATATTGATTACTTAAACAGAGTCTTCCTAACAATATCTCCCACTCTTTACGCTTCTAAAACGTTCCTATTTACTCACACAGACACAAATATGCTCTTCTTACATGCCTGAACGAGCATACGAACTAACTCATGGAGCAACGCAATTGCTGATCTTCTGCTCTCGTTCGAGTGACTTTTTTCTAGCTATAAAAGGAGGGACTGCAGCAGCATTGATCAGTCTCGTGCTGTACCTGACCTTGGACACTTCTGTGGCGCTAATTTAGGGCGATTTTATGTATTGTTATATAGTTTAAATAATTATTTTGTTAAATATATTATTGTTATAATAAAAATATGTCGTTGCAATGTTTATAAACTATATGACTTATTTTAGTAATATTTTCTACACTTCGTAATCAAAAAAACAATTATTTATATCAATATTGATAAGAATCATTGCACTATTAATGTTCATTATTAAATTAATAATATTAATAATAATAATATTAATATATATTTATTTATTGCATTATTAATGTTTATTATTTATATACATTAATTTGTTGCACTATTAATGTAAATTATTTATATACATTACTTTATTGCCATAATAATTTTTACAAATTAAACACATAAATTTGTATCATATATTATATTTCAAATGATAATAAAATATAAAAATAATTAATTCAACAATAATATAATAATAAATTGTAATAATTTAATTATTTTAGTAACAAATTTAATAAGTGATATATATGCATTAAATTAACTAATTGACATAAATGCATTTCAAATTGTCTAAAGTCCAATTGGCTTTATTCACCGTGAAAGCATTAGTCAAATTGGAAGTAAATCGAACCATAGATGGCGCTCTGCTGTCTACGGCCAAGCCTTGCCTTGCAATTGATTTATCTCTCATTGTTTTGTATTTTCAATTTGTGTTTATTATGCGCATTTTAAAGCTTGTTATTTTTTAATTTCGCGCCCTTTTTTCTTATTTTTTGTTTACCCCACCAAATGGGGCCAGGCACTATTGTAGTGTATTTTTATGTATTTTTAATGAATATCTTTGGCCACGCAATGCATAAACGGATTCATATGCTCGTATATGAATTTAGCTCTGGTTGGAGCTGTGCGACCCAGTTTACAATTAAAATTTTCGTACATTATGTTTCCGCTTCGATTTGGTCTCTGCCTTGCGGCTGTTAATTAAAAATGCATATTTTTTGCTAATTTTATTTTATTTTGTGCTAGCCCTGCTCTTTAGCCAGGCCTAAATTGCGGCTAAGAATTAGTTTAAATTGATTAATGACACAAATACGATCAACTGTATGTGGGTCAGATTTGAAGTTGGCTTTTTAGTTGTTGCCTGTCAAAAACGATTTTTTGTTTGACTTGAACGAAGAAAAACCATTTATACATGTGTGCATGTGTGTGTGTGTGTTTGTATGTCTGAGACGAGTGACAAGTTTGCCAACGGCTGTGTTTTTTTTAGCATATAAATCAAGGCATTGTAAATGCTGCGAAAGAGGCTTATAATAAAGACATGCCAATCGAGCAACGCCCGCGCCTCATGTGTCAGGGGCCTCAGATGTGGATGCGATGCGATCCGATGTCTGCAAAAACCAATCAGCTCTCAAACTAAATCACTGGCAAAATTTATGCCAGGCAAAAATTGTGAATTGCACACATGAGCAGGCCAGGCGAAGCCAAGCCGGGGGCCCCGAGCGGCATAGGATTTGGGCATATATACATACATATATATATATATACGATATATTCTGCTGGATGAACTGCAACGACAGTTGGGACAGGGCGAGGCTTCTACTCACTCCTGCTGCTGCTGCTGCTGCTGCTGTGGGGCATATCATCAAGCCGCATTGCCTTTCAGCCTGCTGCTGTCGTTTATAAATAAAATTTGCATAAATTTAATAAACTCTGCCTCGTTGCACTCAGCAGCCACAAAAGGCAGTTTTTTTTTTCTGCTGGGGGGTTACCAGGCACTTGTTAGCTGGCCCGTTGCTGCTGCTGTGGCTGCAGTTGCAGTCAGATTTTTGTGATTTACCGATTTACCGGTAAAGCGGTTTGTCACAAAAACGCCGTTGTCTCACCCAAAGACCCATAAATAACCCAACTGCCAATGTCACAAATAATGATGACAATGCGCCAAGAGGACTGGACTCTATGCAACTGCAATTGCAACTATCTCTCTATCTCGCTTGCTCTCTCTTTCTGTTTCTCCCACTCTATCTCTTTCTATTACCTTGATCATAGCTGCAGCTAGTTCTCATCATTTTTGTGCACGCATAAATCGCAATGGGCAAACAGCTTGTTAGCCACAAACGTTGACAATGGGCCCAAAAAAAAAGAGCAAAAAAAAAAAAATGCTGCAATCTCAGCTGTAAGCATATCCAAACTATACTTGTATCTTCTTCTTCAACTGCTTTGTAAGTGCCAATGCGAGTGCAATGCTCTCTAAATCATGCTAATGTATAAATATTTGCGCAATGCCAGACAACTTCCTGGTTAAAGGCAAAGTGCGGCCACAAATTAATGTCAAAGTCAAATGAAAATGGCATTTGGCAAAGCCACAGCTACAGCTACAGCCAGAGCTAGAGCTATAGCCACAGCCCCAGTCCGAGTACGAGTCCGAGTTGGAGCCTAGTCAAAGTTGGAGCCAAAGTCGCGCCATAAATTTTGCGCTGCGAAAAAAAATGACAGAAATGCGTTTATTGACCAAATGTGCAGCAGCTCATCGATTACGAGGCCGAGACGAAGATGGAGACATGGCTTACTGAGTGAGTGAGTTAGTGAGAGAGAGGGAGGGGAGGGGGGAGGAAGCTGACTTGTTCACTAGGTGCTGCAACTGTGGCTGCCTTGACCATTGGCGCATTTGCGCATGCGTCGCTGCTAGCTGTTGCCTTTGACTATGCCTTTTGGGAAAAGCCGTTGTGGCACACACCACTGCACACACACACACACACACACGCACACTCGCATACTTGTCGTATACGCAATAATGCTGCCAATGCCTGCAATTTTTTTTGCTATTTGTTTTGATGTCTTTTGCATTACAGCGCTGAAATAAATGAAATGATATATCAAATATATATATATTTTTCTATATACATATACATACATATATCCTTTGCAATTTTTTGTATAAAACATTGCATATGCAGCTATGCAAAATGTCGCTTCAGAGTGATAAGAAAAAAATTCGGTTTGGTCAGAGCGCTGAACCAGTTGGCTATTTAATGGCTAGATTTAGCTGTACTAGTGGTAAATTTTTAAAGGCATTTTTAACAGACGGACCAGTAGAGAAATATATAGACTGTATAATTACAATTTGATATAAATTTAATTATATTATAGAAAATTTATGGATATAAAAAAAAAATAAAATAAAAAATTTTACAAAACTAGTCAAATTTTGATGATAATTTTTTTACACTGAAAATAGGAAATCTAGTCAGATTTTCATGATAATTTTATACACTGACTGAACCCACTGAAAATGGGAAATCATTTCCTAAATTTAAACTCAAGCACTTTAAACGTTTTAAGTGCATTTAATTTATTTTGTTGTTATTAGTACATAAAATTAATGTAGAGCTTTGAGTATGGCAATGCGATATTATTATATAATTCTCATATATTTATTGAATATTTTATTTTATATATATTTTATATTTATATAATTTGAAATATAATATATTATTATTTAATTATCATATATTTATTGAATAGTTCATTTTATACATATTATATATTTATTTTGAAATATATATTTATAAATTTAAGATAATTTATTTATTATTAATTTATTTTTGTTATATAAATATTTATTAATAATTCTTGTAATAAAATTAAAATTAAATAAAGCTGTCTACATACCTTAACTACTATTTCAAATTCACATTCTATCAATTATTTCCTTTATTTAGATCAATAGCTTTAATTATTCAATTGCAGCTAATTAATCAAACCCTTTTCCCAAGCCAATTTGTCAACACTGACAGCGGCTCATGCCGCAGCCTGTTCGCTATGAAAATCCTGCCTGGCCGCCTGGCTTAGTTGGCTGTCTGTCTAAGCTCTGCCCGCTACCCTGCAGCCACATTCTCCTGTCTCCTGCTGCTGCTGCTGCTCTTTATCTCGCTTTGAGCAGTCTGACTGTCTGACTGCCTGTCTAACTGGCTGCTCTTTAGAGAAGATATATATGTATATATGCATACATATATACATTTTTTTTTTGGCTACTCGAGCGCTAAATGTGTGTTACTTCCGAGCGTTGGCAAAAGTCGTGAGCCACTGTTGCAGCAGTCACAGCCACCACCACCAGCAGCAGCAGCAGCACCGCCACCTTGTCAACGTTGCTGATGTGGCTGGCAGCATGTGACAGGTAACAAGGCAGCCAGCCAAGCCAAGCCAACCAGCTAGCTGGAGCTCAGCCCGCTGCCGACTCTAATGCATGATTTATAGTAAAATATTTATTTTACTGTTAAGTATATGCAACGCGAAACAGACACGAGTCGCAGTGGCATCTCTACAAAAAAAAAAAAATAGATATATATACATATACATATAGTTAAGTATGGGCAGGGGTGGGTGCCACATGCGGACTACAACTGAGACAGGTTGCTGGAGTCTAACTGCTG
Source organism: Drosophila navojoa (assembly GCF_001654015.2). The sequence continues at coordinate 110,462 of NW_022045992.1, forward strand.
CTGCTGCTCCTGCTGCTCCTGCTGGCTGCTGTGACTGCTACTGCTGCTGCTGTCATTGTGGCTTATTGTTGTTGAAGTCGTCTTATCAGCATGTATGCAAAAGGCTAACTGTTTATTTTTTGGCCAAGAGCAGCTTGTTAGCTGGTTGCAGCCTTGGCCGCTTACGCTAATGTCGCTCATACGACACGTTGTGCGCGAACAGATAACAAAATTCCTTCTCCTTCCTATTTTAGTGTCAAATGCTGTTCATATAAATCAAACGCTATCAGCTGATGACCCCATTCAAAGCGTATGCCCTATGCTGCAGTTGCTGATTTTTCGCTTCCTCTTCTTCTTCATCTTCTACTACTTTTTGTATTTTTATGGCTTTTCAATAAGCGTGTCAAGCATAAATCAAGTTAGCCACACAACAGCAGCAGCAGCAACGGCAGCACCAGCAGCGGCAGCATCACAACTTATCTCAATCTCTGTGCGGCTGTGGGTAGCTCAAAATCTTTCACTCGCGCTGTGAAAATTAAGCCAAGCGCTCTTCACACACAAAATTATGACAAGCTGCCAGCCATCGAGCAGGCAACACAAAAATCTCGATAAGCATCGCCCCATTGATTTTGCATGAGCGAACGAAGCGAACGAAGCAACATGCTTAAAAGCTTTTGCTTTTCGCTTTTTGGCTTAAACAAAAGTGTCATAAATCTTGCAAGGCGACACAAAAGAACTTGACACAGTGAAATAAATACGCAATACAGGCGCATACAGGCACGAGCAGCTGCTCACAAAAGGCAGCTCAAGCTCTAGCAAAAGGATACTAATGCACGTAATACGTTCCACTTGAATTGATAACAAAGCAGTCGAGGCAGAGGCAGCAGCCGCAGCCGAGGCAGCGTGCATGTGGGCCAGGGCAAGCCTTGCCCTGCAGGGCCAGGCCATGAACTGCAGCATCATCATCATCATCATCATCACCATCATCAGCCCACGCTGTGGCCAAGGCAAATGCTGAAACTACAAAACTACGCCGCAGGCTCTGCCAACCGAGAGCCTGGGCATAGTGCGTCATAGCCACATAGCCGTAGTCTATTAGCCAAAAAGTCTTTTGTCAAGCGTGAAGTGGATCTTTGTTGTTGTTGTTGTTGTTGTTGTTGTTACTGTGTGTGTGTGATAAATTTGTTTAGCTGCTGGCAACGACTTGCGATTTCCTGCAGCAATCACTAGCATCACTTACCACCTCAGCTACAACTGTCAAATTTCAGTTGGCCGAAAATTAGTTGTGAAAAGCCAAAAGCCCAAAGTACGGGCGCGTCGTTTATTCGGCCAAACACAAATTGCAAAGAAGATTAATGACAACTGACAAATTGCGCTCAATGTCGCATTAATTGAGGCAATGAGCGCACATATAAGATGCATGAATTTATACAACAACAGCAACAACAACAAGAATAACAATGACAAGCCAAATGAATTCTATTAACTGCGAGAAGGTCGCTTACAACATTTTTGTATTCATCAACTTCTTTTTTGTGTCTCGTTAATGCTCTTCACTCAAACCAAAAACTGCAAATGCTCATTATGATGTACATTAAAATGCAAAAATAAAACAAAAAGTATGACAAAAATGTCAAGAAAAGTTACGAAAAACACAAAATAAAAATTATTTTAAGAATATTGTTGCATAATTCTCGCCAAAGTGCTTAAGCTGAGATTACATAATCAAAATGTATATATATATATATACAAATTTAACTCTTATTGGATGTATAAAAATTGATGATGCAAGCAGAAAGACGAGATGCGAGATGAAGCCACAAAAAAAGGGGGGAAAAATATCAATTAATATTTAGAAAAAATTTGGTAATAGGTGTCAAAATTATAGAAACAGAAAACTTGATATATGATAAATAAATATATAAATAAAAATAAATTAATTAATTAATAATAATAATTTAAGAAAAATTACATGAAAAATATAAGAAAACACCTTTTGCTGATATAGGTCTAATACTTGTTCGGAACAAGTTGTTCGTGATAAAAAAAAAAAAATAATAAAAATAAATATTATTTTTCGAAAAAAGGGAGACAAATTTTTTTATTTTTATATTTTTATTTTATATTTTTATTTTTATATTTTTTATTAAGAAAAAATTTAAACTAAATATATAATAATTATTATAATTTATATAGATCTAATACTCATTCTTGCTTTAAATTGGAAAATTAGGAAGTTGCAAAACGAATTCCCTGAATTTTTATTAAATTAAACATAGTTTAATGGCAGCTGTTTAATGTTGTTTTAGTCTGAAGACAACAAAATGTTTAAAATATAAAATTTGAAAGGCAAACATATAAATTATAATACATATGATATATATAGTTAATATATGAAATATAATGGTAAGGACGCTTTAACAGAATTGCATATAAGACTTAGAAGCAATTGGAATTTCTATAAATATTTACGTTTATCAAGAGCTTTATCTACTTCTATAAGTGATATACAAGGCATACCCATCAATTTTAATTTTGTTTAAAATTCATTAAGGTCGCGCAAATTGCATGATTAAACCATCATACCCTACCTCTCACAGCGATTTCCTCTGCAATTCAAACAGCAGCTCATTATGCAACATGCTTTACGCTTTAGCCGAAAAAAAAGAAGTAAATTAACATAATGAAAACTCAATAATGAAATTTAAGACCAGCAGCAACTAGAACTGCGCCGGGGTTAAGGTTGCCTCTGGTGGAGCATAAACTATGGAGCATGGCAATAGATATGGCTGATCTATAGATAATGTAGACGGGCGCACCCGCAAATGCTTTAACTGTGGCGCGTGTTACGGTTCAACGGCAGCCACTCGGCTCATTTGGCATTTGGTTAGCTGCCAACACACACACACACACATACACTCGCGGGACTTTAAAGCACACTCGTTTGCTGTATATTAGCACATTTATGAGCAAATTACGGGAGCGCCATGTCGGCTTTTGCTTTAAGCGAACCACCCGCCAGTTGGACAGTTGGACAGTTGGCCAGGCCTACCAGCTTGGCCGCAAAATATGAGCAAACCACCAGCTAATTGCACCACAGCCCACGTAGCCAGCGGGCGCTGCGGTTTAACTCTGCTCTGCTCTATATATATATATATATATATATATATATATGCATGTATATGTATCTATGGTATTTGTAATATGCAACAAATCAGCGCGCAAATTGTAGCATAAAATATTTACATTGCACTCGACTGCGACCGCCTCCAAAAGCCGCTGGCTCGTTGATTTTTTTCACTATATAGATATATACATTTTTATTTTTATTTTTGTTTTGCCTTCATTTTGGTTTATTGCATTTAATTTGCGCATTGTTTGTGCAGCTTTTAGATAATTGCGAGCATCAATTGCCAGTCAGGCAGTCAGTCAGGCAGGCGGAGCGCCCACACACGGTGGCAATCAAATTGCCTAGGCGCTGACATAGTGGGCGGTTAGCCAAAAGGTGGGCGGTGCACTGACCCGCGCAAGAGAGAGAGAGAAAAAAAAGACCCAAAACCAAATGAAAAGCCACAGAAATTCGCTGGCTTTCATTAAGTTTTCAACGCGATTTGCCTGTATCTATAATCAACGTATAACTGTCTCTCTGTCTAGCTGTCCGTCTGCCTATCTGTCTGTCTATCTGTTGTCCGTTTGCCTGTCCATTTGTTTGTTTGTTTGCATTTCACGCTTCAGCCTATGGCACCGTATGATTAATCTCCCACACGGCACAGGCGCAACTCCAGCGAAGCACAAATCAGACAAGCAGAACATAGAGAAAGATTCACACACACGCACACACACACTCACACTCTTGCGCACATTAGAACAAATGATTTCCCACTGTTATTGATGATGTGTTGATTAGGTTCTGAAACACAACACACACACACACGCACACACACACACTGCCAACAAATTACGGCCATGTGAATTTCAAGTCGATTGAGTCCAGAGTTCGAGGGCTTTGCGTTTCATTATGAATTTCACTTTGAACTCGTGCCGCATACTCGCGCCGGGCGCCCTGCTGCTTCAGTGTATTCTGTTGCACATGTACCCGCAACAACAACAACAACTACAACAACAACAATAGCAACAACAAATGAGCTACAAAAAAAATTTGGGTCATGTTTGCTCAAAATATGTATTTTGTTGCAAATTTGCAAGAATCATGGAAAACAGCGTGTGTTTAATGAATTGATCACTCAACTAAACATACATACATATACATATAAGTATATATATGCATGTGTGTGTGCGTGCTTAGTTTGTTTCATATTACAGCCAGCTGTGTCCAATGACCACAAATGCCGCAGTTACGCAAAATGCAATTATCATTTATTAGAAACGCTCTGCAGCTGTCGCTGGATTGTCAAAAATATGAGCATTATTAATTGGGGTATGCGCAATGCACTGCATACCGCTTAAATCAGTCTGCATGGTATGTGGCCGATCGTAAGTAATGAGAGCAGCACGTGAATATTGTTTGAGTTTTAAGCTGTAAGAGCGGGAATGTCGCTTGGGCAGATGTTCAATTGCTTACTGAGTAGAGGTATTATATGGAAACTTAAAGCAATTGGATATTGTTGAGATATTTGTGAAACCCTATATCAGAGGCAGAAGCTTCAAATTGCTTTAGAAGCCGAGTAAAGATCATTGAACAGTATGCCCTTAAATCGAGGGAATATCTATGAAATATATACATATTGTATATTAATTTTTTGTTGGCAACAATTTTTTAATAATATTTAAATGCATATAAAATATTTATAAAATACAAATAAAATATATACTAAAAAAAAAAAATAGATATAAGATTTGTATTTAATTTTATTTTTGTCTATAAATATATAAAAATATAAATATTGTATATATACTAAAATAAATAAAATAGAAATTATTATTATTATAATTTTTTTATAAGGTTTTTTAATTTGTATGTATTGTTTATTTACTTTTATTTTTTGATATTAATTTTTAGGAGCACTAGATTTACTTGAGACATATTTCAGATTTTTACTAAAATAGTAGCACGATTTTCTTCATTCGCTCTTTCAGATTTTAATTTAGCCTATTTATTAATATGAAATTTATATTATTTATAAGACCATAGCTAACATTTTGGAGATAATTCACAACAGCTTCAAGTATTTTACGGTTTTTGCAACTATTACACTTTAACTCAAAATCTCTTTTTAAAACTCTTCAAAAATCATTATCTGTCATTCAGCTAGCAGCTCTGGTAATATGAAAGCCTTAAGCTATGCCAAGTAACACTGAGCGATGGATAGAGATGATGCCTGTGTGGGCGAAGCCGTTAAGTAAATGCAACAGAAACGAAAAGAGTTAAATTTGTTTAAAACGGTTTCTTTCTTTCTAACGTGACACAACAGAATATGTTTACAAATTTTATATATTTTATAGCTGCTGAAAAGTAGCCAAAAAATCTGTTTTTGGTAGCTGTTTTTAGCTTGAAACATCGCCTGACTTTGCTGAAAATTTATCTGCTTTCCGATTTGCAAATCTCATTTGCTTCCTGCTCACCAACTGATGTTCACCTGTCCAATTGAGACGAGTTATGCTACATGACTTCTAATTAGTAACAAAAACAAATTTGGCATTTAAATAAGCAACAACAACAAAAATTACCAAAAATTTTAACTGATTGCAAAAATAAATAGCCCCAACATGTGAAACAAAGAGTAGATAAGTGCAATATTAATTGCAGCTAAATTGTTTATATAATTAATATAATTAATCAGCTGCTCATTAAGAGAACAAATACTTAAGTAATGCTTGGCCATAAATATTTGCCAAGCATTTCCTATAGTTTAAACACATAATTTGCTGCATGGCTCGTTGAATGAATTGTCAACTCAGCATAAAATTTCGTCTCCTCCCTTCTCCTCCCTTCTCCACTCTCCACTCATCATTGTTTAATCATTTGTTATTTTTACTGCAGCAATCAAACGTTGCGACGTTTATTAAATCAAAATTTCATGCCAGAATTCCTGTTCAAATTATAGTCGCATGGCCAATGGAAATGCAATAGACACGCCCACACATAAGTGGGCAGTCAGGCAGTCAGTCAGTCAGTCAGTCAGTTTGGCTAATGGTCTGACCAATTGTCGCAAATTAGTAAGACCCAACCCACACACACGCAACACACACACAGACACACATGCACTGATGCTGAGGTAAATGGCCCAAGTAGTTGGCAGCAACACCTAAGGCCAATCACATGCACAACCAAAAGCTAACGGTAAACCAGCGCAGCGGTGGGGAGAGCAGCACCACAAAAAAAAAACGAAAACAACAACAACTAAAAATACAGCTATAAACTTTACTGCTACAATTGGCAAATTGAAAATTGTGCGCTGGTGGTGCCGGCAGCAGCAGCAGAGCCACAGCAACTGGCTGAGCTACCACAGACAGCGACGCGACCACAGCCATGGCCAGGCCTTGGCATAGCCCAGAGCCAAGTGCGCGCATGATGCGTTCAGACTAGAAGATAAGCGGCTGTGAGGCAACTGCGCTGCTGCTGCCGCCGCCGCCACCGCCGCCGCCACCGCCGCCGCCTGCTGCTGCTGCTGCTGTTGATGACGACGTGGCCATTGCTGCTGCTGTTGCTGCTGCAGACGAAGATGCATTTGCTCAGACGCAACAAGTCGCAACATAGACGTTTCAATTTCAAAAACCATTTGGCCCAGCTAGACATTTTAATGAAGCGCCTGCCAGCGCTCTAAAGCTCGAGACGAATAACGGGCCACAGCCACAGCGGGCCAAGACCAGGCCAACTCGGGCTAGACGTCCACGCATAACATAAACAACAACAAGAACAACAACCACAACTAGCTGCAGCAGCAGCAGCAGCAGCAGCTCGTCACAGTCATAGGCTTGATAAGGTCGCAGTCAGTCAGCGGCATGCAAAACGAATGACTTAAGCAACGAACTTGCTTTGGCTGCAGTCAGCACAGAAATTACAACAACAACAACAACAACAACAACAAGAGCTATAGGTGTCCATTTCAATGCCAGTCGTGAACGCACAGTTAGTTCTTAAGTGCTCAGAGCTCTGTGTTAGATGTATGCGGTGTGTGTGTGTGTGTGTGAAGGTATGTGTATATATGTGTGTGTGTGTGAATCATGTGTTGTAAGTATATATGTAGAGTGATGTATGTATATACATAGCTATTTACACACTTTAATTAAAGCACACGCTCAATAAGTGCCACAATTTGTTCGTGCATATATAGATAATTAGAACTACGAGGGTGGCCTGATACATTTCTGAGTATTAAGTAAGATAAAAAAAATTACATGAGAGTTTTTGTGATGTTGAAGACCAATGAAATTATATATGTATATATAGAGGAAAAATATACTTTTAGACCAGCCGAAGGCCCCTGCTGCCAGTACTTAGCCTTAAGTTAGAGTTAATTTTTGTTTAATTGTAACTTCTTAATAATAATAATAATAATAATACCTTTAGAGGTTTATACACCATATCGTTTGATCATAGGAAATATATATAATTCATAAAATGAATTTTAATTGTAATTTAGTCGACTTTAATCGATTTCTGGCTATAAGAAGTTTTCGATAAATATATCGAATTTTAGTTGTGGCAGTTCTCTATAGATTTTTTTTTTTTAATTAAATTTAATCGATTTTAATCACACAGTATTTAATAGAGTTATTAGAACTGAAACCTGAGCTGTGAGAACTATAGAAACGGCTAGATCCTAAATTTTAAGCAATCTAAAAAGTCGAAGGCACACTTCCTGATAGAACTTCTAGGTAAGACTAAGCCTGTGCTGCATTCTATAAGCTAACTGTGACCCAAAATAAATACATTAAATAGATATGGACAGCTTGATATATCTACATATAAAGAATTTGATTTTTGTATATTATTTTCATATATATATAAATGTACTATCAATTTACTTCAGACTAACCTCGCACCCACCCACCCACACACAAAGAGCTCACAACTTTTCAGTTTTCTTTAGCTATTTTCTGTTGTCACTTTCAAACTTTCGCTTTGGCGTTTCGCTTCTCGTTTCTAGAGACGCAGCAGCGCACGCCCACACGAAAAATTTTTCACGGGTTCTGCTTCGCGTGCTACACACAACTTGACCCTATTCAGATAGCCTATATATACACATGTATGTGTATGTGTATATCTATGTATATTGTAATTAAAGCGAACTTGATTGCCATCATAAAGGCATGGGCCGTTGCTGTTTAGGCGTTAATTTTGGGTTCTACATTTGCCTTTTGGCAAATTATATGTTTCAATCTAAGTGCACTTTCTCCTGCCTTGGACGAAAAGTGAGTTGCGTTTATAGCCATTGTTGTTATTACTCTTTCTATTGTTGTTGTTGTTGTGGGCGTACACTTAATTGCTATTTAATGCCAAAATCGATTGCGGCTTACCTTATGCTTGACGTCTGCTTGTTCGGCTATTGAACTTCAATCACATCACACTGCAAAGAGAGGGGAGAGAGAGGGAAAGAGAGAGAGAAAAAATTCGAAATTAGTTTATGAAAATACTTGAAGTTTAACCATATTTGAGACATGTTTTCTTTTATATATAATAATCTTAAAATAATTATTAAGGTCAACATGTTGTCAAGCCTGTTTAAGGTTTCATTTCAGAGATTCTCAGTCAAACTCTGTCAATATGCCACGCCTCTCTTTAGCCGCACGCCTTTTGCTGTTGCAGCTCTGTTAGTTTCTTTCTTTTCATTTCTGCGCCGCACTTCATTTAATGACTTCAATGCAATTTGCTAAATGTTGGCCCCAAAAAAAGTGAAAACATTCGCCCACTTTTGCTTTCCTTTAACTTTCAATTTGGTGACTTAATTTCTTTGGCAACAACAGCAACAACAAAAGTGCTGCAATAAAAGCTAATGAAATCGAACGCAAGCAACAACGACGTTATTGTTAAAGCCAGTGTCCAGCTAAATGACTTGCGATACAACAACAACAGCAGCAGCAGCAACAACAACATATTTAGAGATCGCCAACAAGCTTTGCCCAAGAAATTATCAAGTGCAGTGAGCTTTGGCACTTTTACTTTCATTGTTTGTAGCCGATTCAGTCATTGTTGCCATTGGGCTGATTGTTGCCATTGATGTTGTTGTTGTTGTTGTTGCTAACTAACAATTTATGTGCCCAAGCAGCGTTCGCTGTTGGCAGCCGTGGCGAACAACGATTTTCACCAAAGTACTAAACTTTTGGGCCATTTTCCTTTTAGCAGCAGCTAATGAGTAAAACGCTTTTGGCATCAAATCAACAACAACAACAGCAACAGCAACAATAACATTAGCAACAACAACAACAACAATAACATCGTCTCAAAATTACAAAACGATTTGTCTAAAACGCTTTAACTTCGATTTGTCTGGGAAAATGTTGCTGCATCTATTTTTGTGGCATGTGATGAGAAAATAACACCTAAAATCAACAGCAACAACAATGGCAACAGCAACAACAACTATTGCTGCTGCCACTTGGTGTGTTATATAAGCAGCTTAAGCATACGCCGCATTGCCAGCTGCAAGCAAAGCAAAGCAAATGCAGCAGCTTAATTAAATGCAAATTAGAATGATATAGAGCTGAACTAAGCGATACCCTCGACTAATTAGCATTTATCATAAGACTTAATTCAATGCATACGAACGGGGAAAGGAGCGCAGGCAGGCAGTAGGCGAACAAATTGAAATTTACTTTGTGGAGAAGGAAACATAGACAGAGCGAGAGAGAGAGAGAGAGAGAGAGAGAGAAGGAGACAGAGACAAGGAGTGAAGCCGGAGGAGATGAAGCAGCCTTGTACAGCTCTTGAAAACCACAGAGAAGGGAGTTGCTTATCAAAGGTAGAGTATTATGATTGAAGAAGAGAGTCTTAAGATAGAGAAATGGACGGAAATGGAGAGAGCGTAGAATAGAAAATGAGTGATAAAGTGTCAGGGAAAGAGCAAGTAGAAGAGAGAGATAGAGAAGTGAGAGAGAGAAAGAGAGTGTGGGATAGAGATAAAGAAAGTATGTGTATACGAGAGAGAGAGAGAGAGAGAGAGAGAGAGAGAGAGAGAGAGAGAGAGGGAGAGAGAAAGAGAGAGAGAGAGAAAAATACTTAGATAGCTATATGTATATAGAGAGGGAAATAGAGACAGAGAGGACGACAAAATAAATATATTCATTAAGATATGTAGATAAAGTAAAGTACATATATATGTATATTAATTTGGCGTTAAATAAGAGAGAAAAGTAAAGGAGGATATCCGTCTTCCTCTAGCTCTTCACTATCTCTCGCTAAATATCTCTATTTCTAGCGTTCTCCTATAGAGGTAGAGGCATAAAAACAATGAGTTAGAGATGTACAGCAAGAAACAGGAGAAATCAATATATGCACACACATACATACATCATACATACATCAGTTATAAAATATTCATATTAAATACATATATGCCTTGCAAATGCAATTCAACGAAATTTCCCTCAACAAAATTTCCCTCACAAATGCAAATTCCTGCCAAGAATTATAAATTCTAATCAATTGATTTGAAATAGCTATTCCCGTACATGACTTCATACATATGTATATGTATGTATGTATGTGCATTCATATATGTATGTCTGCTTGAACGCAATTCGCCAAGCAAATGCTGTAAAGAGTTCAGCCCAAAGTTTCCCAGCGAGGCAACAAAGCGATTGCAGACTGTTGTTGCTCAGTGTTGCGTTGCAATGTGGGCGTAACTGCAACTGTGACTGTAACGAGCAACGAGATGGAGGGGCAGACTGAGGCAGAGTGCAGCATGTAAAACGTTAAATTATCGCAGTTAATCTTATGCACAGGCCGTTGTTTTTGTTTCGGACTTGAGTTAGCTACTCGTATTAAGTGCAGCCACAGCAAACATGCCAAGACAACTAACAGCAACAGCAACAACAGCAACAACTAGTTTGGCTAACATATCAATTAGCAGGCCTAGCCTGGCCTGGCCTAGGTCAGTTCCACAAAAAAAAAACAAATACTAAAACCTCAACACATGTTTATAAAATATATATATATATGAGAATTTTCCCATACAACACTCTGCGTTCAGCATGGGCTTCTTTTGCAGCGAGGAGATGGACCTGTGCCTGCTGCTGCTGCACATGGAGAATGCCTTCGATTGCCTCATGGAGCTGGGACACTACGGCGGCATGCAGTTCAATAATGTCTTTGACGAGGATCACATCATGAACGGCCTCTATACGAAGCGCGTGGTGCTCTGCAGCGATCTGTTGCGCATTGTCGACTATCTGGAGGCCCAGCTGAAGCATGCGGATATCAAGGAGGTATATTATGCGGACGTGGATACAGTGCATCGGCCACGTGAATCCAACATAATTCGATATGATCATAAGCTGCGCCGTGTGCACGAGGAGGCGACATCGGTGATCGAGCATGTGACAACGCTCGAGAAGCGTTACAACTATATGATTGAGAAGAATTTTGCGCTGAGACATGCCAATGAATTCCTGGAGGTGAAACGGAACAGTAAAGCCCAGCTGGTCTACACGGAGAGCTCAATCATTAATCTGTTGAGGGATCAGTCGCAGATCGAAGGGCATAGCTCGCAATTGAATTATATACTGGGCAGCATCCATGTCGAAAAGTTTCCAGCCTTTGAGCTGCTCATCTATCGTTTCTATGGACGCAATGTCCTGGTCCGGCACACAGACTCGCCAAGGACGAGCACGAACTCGAAGGGCCAGCAGAAGGAAATGCCGCCCAAATATGTGGTGCTCCTGATGACGACGGCGGCGGCGTTTCGGCATAAATTATTGAAAATCTGCCAGGCATTTCAAGTGGTGATCTTTGAGTGCCCGGAGAGTCCGACCCAGCGAATGCTTATGATCGAGCAATTGGCCAAGGATATTAACGATTTGGAGCTGGTGCTGGGCGAGACGCGCAAAGCCCACGAACGTTTGCTAACAATCATTGCCAACGATCTGTATATAATGCGCATTAACTTGCGCAAAAGCCTGCGAATCTATGATTTACTAAATCGTCTGTATCCGATCGGCCCGCAGGATCGTAAAAAATATCTGCAAGTCGAATGCTTTACGCCCAAAATGTTAACGGACGAGGTGCGGCGTGTCCTAAACAACGGCATCCATGCGACGGGCGATGAGGAGAAGTACACGGCGCCACTGCTGATCAAACGTACACGCCCACAGCGCCACATGCCGCCCACATATTTTCAGCTGAATAAGTTTACGCAGGGCTTTCAGAATCTGATCGATGCGTACGGCATCGCCGACTATCGTGAACTGAATCCGGCTCCCTATACGATAATAACGTTTCCCTTCCTCTTCGCAATCATGTTCGGTGATATGGGCCATGGCATTCTGTTGACGCTGTTCGCCTGCTTCATGATCTTTGAGGAGAAACGCATCGAGCAGGAGAATCGGACGACAGTTAGCGAGAATGAGATCAGGAATATCTTATATAGCGGACGCTATATCATTTTACTAATGGGCATATTTTCCATATACGTTGGCTTCATCTACAACGACATCATGTCGCGGCCCATTAACCTATTTGGCTCCAGCTGGAGCTGTGTGTACAATGAGTCCACCCTGATGGGCATGACCTCACAGCTGACATTGAATAGCAATGATCCCAAATTCTACTCGGGCCATCCCTATCCCATCGGTGTCGATCCGATCTGGAAGATCAGTGGCGAGGATTCCATCACAACGTTCAATTCACTCAAAATGAAACTGGCCATCATATTGGGCATTGCCCAAATGATGTTCGGCCTCACATTGTCGGCGGTCAATTGCATCCATTTGAAGCGCAAGGCTGATCTATTTCTAGTCGTCATTCCGCTCATCATCTTTATGATGTGTTTGTTCTGTTACCTCGTCTTTCTCATCTTCTTCAAGTGGCTAACGTATGGGGGCTTGAAGCAGGCGCCATACAATTCAGCGTGTGCCCCATCTGTGCTCATTACCTTCATCGACATGATGCTGATGAAGACCACGGAGATGGAGGTGAAGACCTGCAACACGGGCATGTTTCCACATGAACGCACATTGGAATATGTTCTCGTTTTTATAGCCTTAGCGATGGTGCCGGTGCTATTGGCCGGCAAACCGATCTATTTGACCTGTCGCCAGAAGCAATTGATGAAGCATCACAGGAGGCACCATAATTCGGAAGAACTGCATCGCAGCAGCAGGAATACACTCAAGGAAATGCGCTCCTCGTTGCGCTACACCATCGACTTTGAGGACTACGATCGTCGTTCGTCGCCAAAGCTGTACACGCTCGACGATGCCCTTGAGTTCGATATGTCCGAAATTTGGATACACTCGTGCATCCATACGATCGAGAGTGTTCTGGGCTCTGTTTCGCATACGGCCTCGTATTTGCGCTTGTGGGCCTTGTCCCTGGCCCACAGTCAATTGTCCGATGTCCTGTGGAATATGGTGCTCGAGAGGGGCCTGAAGAATACGTTACCCATCTATTTTGCCGTTCCCATACTAATTGCAGCCTTCTTCGTTTGGAGCATTTTAACTGTTGCCATTTTGGTCATGATGGAGGGTCTCTCAGCATTTTTGCATACCTTGCGCTTGCATTGGGTGGAGTTTCAGTCCAAGTTTTTCAATGGTACCGGCGAACCATTTCGCACCTTCTACTTCCCACCCTCCACTATACGTAGTTAGGAGAAGTTTTTAACGAAAATTTATGTGTAATAGATATGTTTTTGTATGGGTGTGTTTTTTTTTAAATTATTTAAATTGATCAATGAATGCTTCGAGTATTTGTGGCATTTAAATAGCATTTAATAATAATTTAAATATTAAAAATAATATTTTAAATTTTTTAAATAAATAATATTTAATTCTGAACTACACTGCAATTAAAGCAAAGGCAATGTAAAAAAAAAAAAAAAATAAATAAAATAATGGACACAGTATTAAAGAAAAGTTGACATTTTTCTTTAGCATTGAATGAAATGAAATTAACAGCCAAAAAATCATATTTATATAGATCCCAACAAAAAATCATATTTATATAGATCCCAACAATTTTTGTATTTTGCTTCATCCTCGGCTAAAAAGTAACTCACTGAAAGCTGGCTAAAAATATAGCTAACATATAAAAATATAAAATTTATATACATTTATGAAATATAGAAATGTTAAACCCTGTGGATTGACTAATTGTCTGAATAGTACTTTAATTTTTTATACATAAGCTATTCTGAAGAATTTATTTGAGCAAAACAGTGCTTCAAAGTCTGACTAAAATATAAAATATAAAATATAAAATCTAAAATCTAAAATATAAAATATAAAATATGAAATATGAAATATGAAATATAAAATATAAAATCTAAGATCTAAAATATAAAATATAAAATATAAAATATAAAATATAAAATATAAAATATAAAAT
>NW_022045992.1:129553-148855 GCF_001654015.2 Drosophila navojoa
TATCTGTATCTGTATCTGTATCTGTATCTGTATCTGTATCTGTATCTGTATCTCACATTATCTACTTATATCTATGCATATGTAGCTATTTATCGATATACATATGTATATACCATAGATCCATCATAGTTCTGCTCACAAGTGCTGCCTGCGTGTGTGTATTTGTTTGCCTGTATGCGCGCTCCAGTTGCCAGTTGGAATCAAAACATCACGAAATCTCGTTAAAAACCACAGCGCAAAGGCAAATACGAAATACAAATGTGTACCGTTAGCTTTGTTTTAACTGCGGGCAGAGCCAAAAACACAAAACAGAAAACCAAAAAACCAAAAAAACCTCAGTAAAACACAAAAAAAGGCAATAGACAAACAAAAGCAACAAACGACGGCATTGACCAGCCAAGTGGGCAGCAGTTGTTGTTGTTGTTGTTCTACTAGACCCGGTCAATTGAAGCGCTTTCAACCAGCTATTCATAATTTGCTACAATTAATTTGAGTACGAGTGTGTGTGTGTGTGTGTGGGGTGAACTGATTGAAGTACTTGACAAACTGCAGCGCAGGTGGATGGACAATGATTGCAACAACAACAGCAGCAGCAACAGCAACAATATACAGCAGCATTTTGACCTTCGCCTGACAGCCTAACGAAATGCAGCTCAAGTGCTAAAAAAAAACTTAAACTTCACAGCCAAACACTTAAACACGAAGTTCGTTGGCTGTCTGCCATTTGAATGACGTGCCACAGCAGCAGCAGCAGCAGCAGCAGCAGCAACAGCAGCAGTAACAATAGCGTGCAATTACAGCACCAGCAACAACAACAACAGCAACAACAACAATTGGTGTCAAATGCTACCGTAACACGCCACAAAGCAAAACTGCTGCCAGAATTTATTGGCGCTACTTGAGAAATTAGCTAAAAAGCTGTATTAAATTAGATGAAGTGGGAGGAGGCGGCGAGCGTATGCGACTGAGTAATGCTCGTTTGCTGTCGAGAAATAATTGAATAAATATTTGAGAGAACCTAGTTATAGGTATTTAAATGCTATCTATATATATAAATTTAGCTATCTTCAGATTTTTCCTACCAGAGTATCAATCTATCAATACGTTTATATATCAAGACATAAATTCATTTAATTATATATTAATACATAAATTCATTCATCTATGTTTTAAGATATAAATTAATCAAATTATCAATATATTTTTCAATCTATCAATATATCAATTTATTAATCTATATAACCCGCAATTCATCAGACAAAACTTTACATGATTTAGAATATGGGTCAAGAAGAATATATATTATTATTATGTTTATTAATATATTTATTTTATTATTATTCAATTTCTGTATGTTTCATATACAAATCATATCAAACTAAGCTCAAGTTTGCATATCTTAAGCTTCAACAGTCAAACAGCCCAAAGCCAATATACCCGCTCTTTGCATCGCAGCCCGAACGAGCATAACGTCAAAAAAAAGAGCTACATAAATAATTATGAAGCCAACTAATTTCACTTTACAGCATTAGAGTGAAATGTCGCCGCAGACAGCGCAATTTGCAACCGTTTGCTGCCGGAAAAAAAGAAACGAAAAATAAAATGTGAAGAAAAAAAAATTAAAAAGAAAGATAAAACTGTTGTTGGTAGAAACATTCAACGAATCCGCAGCCGCCCACGCAGCAGCACCATAAATAAGCCAGCATCAGCATCAACATCAGCGAATCGCTTAGCGGCAGCAGCGGCAGCAGCAGCAGCAGTTGGTAATAAATTTGAGTCGCGTGGGCCATGGCCCGAACAGCCCGTCGTGCGACAAATGTCAGCGGCAAATGAGGACACGCCCCGAAACAGAGGAAATATAAAACCGAAATTAAAGTGCGTCATCAAGCAGGAAGAGCTAGAAGACACTACACAGCCACACTACAGAGTTTAGGCCGCCCGTTTATGACTCAACTCAAGAAAAAACTATTAAAGAAAAGTGTGCGCATATACATTTCTATTTTATAAACTGTTTATGATCACAGAACTAGGCCTCATTAACATACGTGACAGCCAAACACACACACACACATGCAGAGCGGACGCCATTAAGCTAAGGCGTTTAGCACTTGGCTTTGGCTTTGGCTTCGGCTTTGGCTGCTGCTTGCCAATGAATTGACACATTTGGCACAGGCTCAAGCGAAATTTTGTGGCACTTATGCAGACACTAATATATCTATATACATATATCTATCTATATATATTTTTAGTCATGGCAATACATCGTAGCTGACAGCAAATTGCAGATGTGACCAAAATTGCGGTCTGCACAACTAAGTGCTGTACTTTAGATGTAGTACAGCAAACACACACACACACACATACACATATGCATATATATATATATGTAAATATATCAGTGGTTATACATAGCCCTATGTCAACTGCAAGTCACAATAACCAACGGCATAAATCTATTGTGAACTGACACATGAAGCCAAGCACTATAAATGCGGAAGTTCTATATTATAGCCATGTGTATATTTGGGAATTGAAATATGTACATGTGTGCATGTGTGTGTGTGTGTGTGCTTGGCAATTTACAGCTGCTTGAAGTTATAGAATTTCTGGCGCTGAAATATGAATAAGTAAACAAGTCAGTCTTAAGGCATAGACACACATATCCATATACACATACATACATATATGTATGTATGTATATGTGTAATGAGTTAAGCATAAAAGCCAAATAATTGCAATTGCTACATTTCACTCGAATGCCAACTTCAATCAATTTTCTATAAATGTTTGCCATGGAGTAGCTATAGAAAATTAACATATTTGCTTGTATTACATAAAGGAAATTAATTTGACAATTTTCTATAAATATCATAGACTATCTACAGCAAATTAAGCACATTTGCATGTTTGCATATGCTTCTATGAATTTGTTGATGTGAGTTTTAATAAATATGAGATTATTATTGATTAAGTCGAGTTAAGTCTTATGGGTTCAAGACTATGAAAAGACTAAGAGAAAGTAAGTAAGAATAGTTCCAATTAAACATACATAAATCTATTTCTATTCCTCTTTTAAATATTCTGTTAAATATGAAACTATTTTCACTCCAATATATAACTTAAATTTCAACTCTAGTCAAAATTAAGCACCATTTGAAAATGGCAACAATAGCTCGACTCAGTTACTAGACTTCATAAAAGCTGAATGTAGTAGCCTCAGTTCAACTTGCATTTCGCTTATTTATGGCACAGCTTCTGTTTTTTGTTTGTTGTGCACACATTCACTGCACAGTTAAAAGATTCTCTAGCTGCATACCGAAATGACAAACTGCCAGCCGAGCTGATTTATGACCAGAGTCAACGGCAGTTAAGCTCAGCTCATGTGCATGTATATATATATAATATATATGTATTTAAATAGCTATTCAAGCATAGGTAAATAATTTCCAGCTTACCCGTAAAAACTGCAAGGCTTGACTTCTTCTCAGCTGGTAGCTAAAATGGCAAAAACAAATAAATATATAAATAGAATTTATTAGTAATTTGTGCTAAAACAAAACACTAAAAGATGCACTTAAAATTTATTTAAATATATGCATATATATATATGTATATATTTGCATTCTTAGGCTTTAAAATTATGCACAATTTGTCACGTCAGTTGTTGACTTAAACTATCACTCGATGCTGATCTATGAGCTATTTCGAGCACAACACACACACACACACACACTTGCTATGACAAATCTGTGTTGCTGGCAAACGCTCAAATTAGACTCAAAATCATGTATGTACAAGCAACTGCAACAACAACAACAACAGCAGCAACACGTACTACGATTCGCTTGTTAACTCATCCAAAAAGTAAACCACATTCTTTGGAGCATTTGAAAAAGCAGTAGAAGAGCAGCCACAGCAGTAGATAGCAAAAAAAACACCGCAACATGCAAGGCATAAAAAAAACACACAGCAACAACAACAGCAACAACAACAACAGCAACACAAAAAACACGTTCAGCGCGTGTAGCAGCAGCAGCAGCAGCAAGAGGCAAAAAACATGAGCCAGCCAGGGCGGCATCGGCCACGGGGTAGGCGTGGCATGGCTTTAACTTTTTAGCAAAATGCAAAACAACATCGGAAAGACGAGAAATCTGGCTACTGTAATTTGTCTGGCCCCGCGCCATAGACCACATGGACACAACATAGACACGCGCTCTCTCAGTTGTTGTTGCCCAGCCGATTTCAATTCCGTTGTCCAAGTGCTGCGACTACAAGTTTGCAATGCAATGCAGCCACTCGGCAATTGCTGCTCCACTTTTCAGTGTGTGTGTGTGTGTGTGTGTGTGTCTGAGTGTGTTTGTCGTCTCTAGTTTGTGCGCCTGGCTGTCTCCAACTATTTCGGCTAAGCATAAAAAAAAAAATAAAGATAAAAAAATAAAAAATAAAACGAACATCTAACAGCAACCGAGTCGCCGCCTTTGTCGCTGAGGTCAATTTTTATGTTGCAGCCATTTTTCACAAAAAAAAAAAAAGCCAAGAAATAAACAAATATAAAGAAAAGAAAAAACTTCGTTTCGTTAGTTTCGTTCGTTGGGCCTCTTTGTATGCCCTGCAGCGTGCTGCAAATGTGTGTGCGTGTAAACGGGGTATATTGATTTCATTCGCGGGGTATGTAACAACTAGCAATAAAATTTGATATGTTCCTTGCCTAGGAGAAGAAAATGAGAAGGGAATAAGAACTGCTATGGCAGACCTATATAACGATAGCTAGGTCTATCTTTCTGTCTGGCTGCATTTCTCGATGTAGCCTCCTTCTAGTGCTTGCCCGCCAGAAATCAATAATTAATTAGTGGATTATGAAAACTCCTTATAAATGTATAGAGTTCCATATAGCTATAAATGTAAAGAGTTATACATATATAGCTAATTTAGAGTTCAACCTCAGCTCAGGTATTTTCTAGTCTAGCACTTCCACTTTACTAGCTCTATATATATTTTTTTATTTCATTTTTTCGGGGTAGACCACATTTTTTATTCCGTCTGGCGCACTTATAACTTACGTATAAGTGCCATGTGTACATGTGTGTGTGTGTGAGTGTATGTGTGGCTATGTGTGTGGGCTTTTGCTGCAGTCAACTTTTTGGCTGGCCTCTTGGCTGGCAAACACTTCCATTTCAACTTCAGCTACAACTACAACAACTACAACTATAACAACTACAAAACTCTGCCTCAATTGCTTGACACTTCAGTTTGTAATTAGTTTTGTGGCCATGCATGAAAATTTCATTTAGTTTTTAATAGCCCCATGAACAATGGCCACGTGCTCAAATGTTGTTTCTATCAACATGCTTAGGACTTGGCCAGCAGAACAGGAAATGCAATTGGCCACAAAATTATGAGCAATAGCTCCAAGTTGAATAACATATGAACTCATCGAACGAAAGTTCGCAACTAATTTGCATTACATATAATAATAGAGAGAGCGAGAGAGAGAGAGAGTTGCCTAAAACTTAAATTGGCCCATTAATTTGTCAAATATCTTGAGCTATTAAATTACATTACGAAAGTACAAAAAAAAAACTTTAATTAGATTTTAGTTTTATGGAATTTTTCTTAAGGTTCAAACAAAGTTCGTCTCCAAGTTTCTCTTTGGTTTATAATAAATTGAATATAAATTTCTTTACAATGGAAAATGTAACTAAAACAAAAGAAATTACAATTAAATTTCCAATTAACAATAAATGCATTTGATCATTAATGCCTTAACCATTAGAAAAAAAAATCTTTTAACTATATGCAAGCTGAGTTCTAGCCGAGTTCTAGCTGAGTTTTTATTCCATATTTATTTTAGCTCTTATAGCTATATTTTAGCTCTTAAAAGCCAAATTTGTATAGCCTTAAATTATTGAATATCTACAAAATGTTGTGTTATATTTTAGCTATATATATATATTATATTTGAATTTTCTAGTTATTTTAGATATTTTTTGCTTATATAGCAAGGGGTTTTTTTTAAACTCTATTGCAGTTTCATTTCAAATCCGTATATACATCATATACATATATGATATATTTTTCCTATATAATCTACATATAATCAAGCTGACTTTTACTCTATATTCCAATTAAATTTTAGTCATATTTTTACAATCAAATATATACTATTTATATATATCATATACCAGCTATATTATCTACATATAGTCAAGAAAAGTTTTACTCTATATTTCACTTACATTTTAGTTATATTCTTTCACTAATATTCAGATATATTCTACTTGTAATACATATTCAATTCTAGCTCTGTCTTTAAACTGCATTCAAGCTAAATTCTAGCTCATCTTTTAATTTTGTTTCCCCTCCTCAGCTCTACCTTGTCTAGCTGCATTCTATGTAAACTGCAGCTAAATTCTTGCTGCATTTCAATATAGTTTATTGCTTTAGTTTGCTTTTGTTATTTAAATTCCATGCTCAAATTCCTTTGTGTAGAACTTCAATGCACTTGAGAATAAATTAAATAAAGTTTTTCCCCCAGCTGCTGCTGCTGCTCCCCCTATAAAATATCAAACTAATGACATTATTTACATGCAACCTTGAACTATTGTTTGATAAAAAGCAAGCCGAAAATTTTGTGCATGTGCATGCACAACAAGCCTTGGCACACACACGCACACACACTCACACAGACACTCGATGATACACTCAATTGTTACAATAAATTGCTTCTGCTTGTGAATCCTGATTCTCCCTTGGCACTTTCAAGTGTCTGCCAATCAAGGCAAATCAAGTTGAAATTATTGACAATAACAATAATGGCAAATAATAATCAGCTGTTGCTGTTGTTGCTGTTGCTTTTTTGCATGTGGCATGCAACATTGCAACGTTGTCTGCCAAGGGCTAAACAACGCCAGCAACTTGCTAAGAAGAAAAGTGAAAATTCTTGTTGTCTGCCTTTCCAAGTGAAACTGACAGAAACAGAGGCACGGCACGGCAAGGCAGAGCAGGGTGGGGCTGGGTGGGGCTGGGTGGGGCAGGGTGGTGCAAAGCAAAGGCACGGCAAGGCAGGTGAAATAAATTTTGGTATCAGATACTTTTACTTGCCATTAAGCAGGGCTATTCATATATGCCACACGAAGTAGCTGCGACTGCAGCTAGTGTTTGCTCATTTTCTCATATTTTTTCATAAATTCTCTATGAGTGTATGTGTATGTGTGTGTGTGTGTGCTTGTGTTGCATTACATTTGATTACAAACTGTGCAGCCGACATGTGCCACTTTTTGTGTTGCAGTTGAAAGTAAAATGAAATATAAAACAACAACAACAACAACAACAGCAGCAGCAGCAGCAAATGGCAACTGGAACTGAGCATGCAGCATGTGGCATGTGGCATGAGTAGCATAAATATACGTATGTAAACCTAAAAAACCTATGAGAAATGCATGTAAATTTACTAACAACAACTAGAACACAGCAGCAACAGCAACAACAACAACAACTGTTGCATGTTGTTAACTTTCAAAGGCATCGAAAATGCTTTTGTACCAGCAAAAATATGAAAAGTTTAAATACACAGGTAATTACCTGAGCACAGCGTGCAGCCAGCTGAGGTGCTGCTGCTGCTGCTGTTGCTGCTGCTACCTGCATTTACGTCCATAAAAAACAACAACAACAACAGCCACAGCTGACAGTCAAAAGCGAAAAGCTGCTCAAAAACCGTAGGAAAAACGGCAAACACAAAAACAAATCAAATAAATGCTGAAGTAGTTCTAATTAAATTCAACAGACATAATATTGTGGTAGTTGGTAATAGAGTGAGTGAGAGAGAGAGAGAGAGAGAGGAAGAGATTTATGTGAGCGAAAGCAAGAGAGAGCGTATCAAGTCAAAGTCTTTGGCAAACACTCTTCAAGTGTTTTTATCCCTTTACTTTGTGGCATTGCGTGAAAAGATTGCAATGTCTGCGCGATTTTGGGCATATGCGACTGTCTGAATACACTACATTTTACATACCTTAATTAAATATTTAATATAGAACTAGTAAATACCATTTTATAGTATATGATGGTTATCATATGATTATAGATAATGTTATATACTAACTTAATAATATAGAGAAATTTAAAATAATTTAACTTAGTAAAATATAATATAATACTATATTAATTAAATTAATGGGACAAAATAATATCTCTTTATTTAGTTATTTAATTTCTCAAAGAATTTATTCTAAATAAAAATTTAGTTTAAAGCCTTCAGGCAGATTATATTATAATAATATAATATAAAAAATAATATAATACAAATTATTGTAATTTTCAGCATTAGTTGTCGATAGATTTGAGCATGTATGACTATTGGTAATTCATTATTATTTATTATAAATTATTTGATAGATTAAAGATAACCAGCTAGCATAAACTAACACCAAGCTGTAATTCTCTATATAACAGAATTTATTATTCATTTGTTTTCTAATTTAATTTTAGTATAATAGCAAGTACATGACTATATATATGCTCATAATAAATAATTTCTTTATTATTACTAATAATAATAAAAAATACATATAACTATTTTTTCATTGTGATATCCCACCTTCATTCGAATGTTTCTATATGTATGTATATGGCATAAACCTTATACAAAATCCATACAAAAATAAAATAATAAAACTAATCAAAATTTCAGCTCAACTTTGACCTGTTTCTGCTAACTAATGGAATAACCAATTTAATAAATCTGTGATCTATCAACCTGCCTACCCCCCACCCACACCAAGGACTTTCCAATTTCCACATGCCACACTGATACGCTCACACCCTGCCCGCACTGTCGCCTGCAGTGTATTAAAAAAGATTTTCAATCATAAAAATGAAATGCATATTATTTGAGCAATGGCAAAAGTTCATCAAAATGACATTGCTGCCGTCTGGCAGCAGCAGCAGCAGCAACAACAGCAACAACAACAGGGCAACAAATGAAGCCACCAAGTCAGAGCAAAGTCGACCCGCCCTTTTGTATATACATATGTATGTATGTATGCATGTGCATAGAGTCGGGCAATAGCGGTAAATGGAACACTGTAAGCTGCCGCAGATACACATAGAGCTGCAGCGAGATTCGACGAGATTGAGAACGGGCCACTTGTGCGCAATTTTGTGGCAAACAATGCATATGACAAACTTTTGTCAATTTATTAAAAACTTTGGCGCGCTGCACACAAAAGTTAACCTGATTCCCAGGAGTGCAGCGCGAGTAACGAGGCGGGGTTAAGCGAAGAAATGCAACAACTGAAACTGGTCAGTCGAGAGCAGAGTCAGAATTGCTGCTGCAACTGCAACAATATACCCAGTGGTGTATTGAGCTCATCAGCAGCAACAGCAGCAGCAGCAACAGCAGCAACAACAGCAGCAGCAGCAGCAGCAGAAACAGCAACAAGAACTGCAACAACAACATCAAACAACTTTCGTTGTTGTCGTTTATGAAACGAGCGCATAAATTTATGATAACAACACACAAAAGGCAAACGGGCAATTGGCCAAGTGATTGCACATCCAGATGCAACTGGAGCTTGGATGCTGCTGCTGTTGCTGCTGCTGCTGTTGTTGCTGCTGCATCCGCGTTGCAACTGGTCTGCTGTTGGTCAGTGGCAAAGCTGTTGCAGTTATGAATTATGTCAAATGGCATAATTGCCAACTCTCAGCAAACGATTTCAGGTCTCCTTGGCCAGCATCATATTGTTTGTCCTCGTTGGCTCTGCAGAGCTCTGGCCTGGCCTGGCCGGGCCTGGCCTGGCTTTTTGGCATCATTTTGCGTTCGCGTAAAGCAGGAAGCAATAAATTCTATGATACAATTTGTAACTGATAGATAGACACACACACACACGCACACACATGGATAGATAGATAGATGCTCGGCTAGATAGTTAGATTGATAGTTTTAGATGGCGACGAAAATGTACAGGAAATGCGCACAGCTGTTGCACCCTCTCACCTGACGTCTGCCTAATGAATGTGGTTTTTTCTTTTTAATTAAATTTACTTAGCAGTCAACAATTTGCGTTGCAGTTGCCTAACGGTATACGTGGCTAAATTGTTGGCAATTTGTTCTGTATGCTGCGGCCATAAATTTGCATTTATCTGTTACAGTTAGAGGTGGCGCACGCACAGCCGGCAGCTGGTTTTGGGCCATGTCTTGTTTGTGTTACTTTCGCCGGCAGTGAAGCGACGCCAACGCAACAAATTTGTACTCTAATTATCAAGCCCAGCAGCAGCAGCAGCAGCAGCAACGGCAGCAGCAGCAACAGCAGCAATCGCATTTCACACTCACTTTTGCTTGATGAGGGTCTCGTTGTCATAATGCTTCCACCTGCTGCTTTTCTAACAAACTAACCAAACTCCCCCTCACTCTCACTCCCGCGCTCTCTCTCCCTCTCTATCACACTCCCTCTCTCTTTCTCTAGCTGTTCATGCAACTGAATCTGAATCTGAATCTGAGAACATGCCAGTGAAAAGTGAAAAGTCATTAAAAAGGCAAAGAAAAGCGAAAACTGACTAACGGCTGGCGAAATATGAGCACAAGTCTCACTCTCTATCACCCTCTCTCTTCTCTCCACTGAGGCTGGGCAAAACTTTGACATTGATATGACGAGGGGAAGCTACTGCTGAAAGCATTTCAGCGTCTCAGCGTCTCAGCGTCTTTGAAGTGTTGAACATGAAAACAAGCTATTTATATTGAAAAAGTTATATTTTTATGCGAATCGATTAAGTTTGTTTTCCGTTTTCCCCAGAGAAAAACCTCTGACAGCAGTGGAAAAAACAGTCAAGCAACAGCAGCAAAAATAAGAAACAATAGACTGCAATAAAAAAGTGTGTGAATTGCATAAAATTCTGCTGTAGACGAGACATAAAATTGCTATAAAAATACAACCGACTCAGGCTAAATTCTATTTGCTTTTTTTTTATTTATAATTCTCAAACAGTTGAGGGCCTCGGCAAGCTTATCAAATAACTGGAGGGTACAGCTGTTGTCAGGCATCGTTAGAGAATCATATTTTACCTTTGCCCAACTCAAATGTTGGCTGCCCTAATTGGAAGCGCTGCAGCGCGCTGTGCCAAAATTAATCAAGCTCAAACTTCGCTTGCCGTAGGCAAACCTTTTCGAATACCCTGTATGCAATGGGAGTGGGTGAAAGGGCAGGAATGGCGTGGGAGAGGCCAGAAAGTTGAAATATTCTAGTTCAGCATTCAAACTAAGATAATTCGATGTGCATTTGCGTGTCTTTCTAACCTTCAGCTGAGGCTCTTCTAGTTCTTGTATTTTCTAGTCAGGATATTTCCTATATAGGGCACTTGTTAGACATCATATATCCTTAAGAGCAAATTTTCTAGCCGATAGTCTTTCTGTTGCTCAAAAGATATCCATGTTGGGGTATCTCTTACTTAGGGATAGATACATCTCAGATTCTATTTAAAGTATTTTCTATGCAGCAGAATCCGTAGCTCAGTCATTTATTTATACAGCAAGCTCCTATTAAGGGTAATATGTATCCTAATCGGTGAAATGTTCCACTGAGACTATCTTTTAGTCAGTGTATATTAAAGTTGGCATATCTCTTAGTCAAGAGATATTCCGGCCCTGCAGATCTGTTAGCCAAAGATCTCTTCATAAAAGGATTCTCCAGAGTTGTCTCCCATACGAATCATCACCTAGTAGTAACTTGCAGTCAGACTCTATTCTATTAAAAGATCTCCTATTCGCAGATCTCCATCTCCAATCCATCTCTTTCTCACTTTGACTGATTTATAGAAACATTGTATATAATATTTCTTAGCTTAGAGTATCTCCCACTCTAGGTCATATGTAGTATATTCCAGTCGCGCACTGCCCACTCTTACTTGGTGTTTCGAATGCCCTAACAAAACTCGTGTGCTCATCGAAGGGTGGCCATGTCACAGTCGCTGTGAGAGCTACATTCATATTGTTTTCTAAGCTGAGATGCCAAAATCTACACGTGCAGCGCATGTAGCTACATATATGTGTATGTCTGTGTGTATGTGTGTGTGTATGTGTGAGCATACTTGGAATTGAGGTTATTAGTAACAAGGCCGTAGCTGCATTACATTTGGTTGAGGGCATGGCTTGTGGGTATAAGCAAGACGCTAGGGGGCCAACAAAAGTTTGCGGAAAGCGAAAACTTTTTTGCCCACAATTTCAATGATAATTCATGTCTAATATTTGAATACAATTGCAGCAGCAACAGCAGCAGCAGCAACAGCAGCAGCAACAGCAACAGCTGCTCAATTTTGTGGCGAATGTTTTTCGAAAATTTTCCACACAAATGCAAAAACAATGCCAATGTGTGTAAATGATGTCGAATGCATGAATAAAAGTCGGAAACTCATAAACTCTGTCAGCTCATTGTTGCCATATTGCATAGAGTTGTCTTCTGTATATATATCTATCTACATATCTACTATATCATTGTATCTTTGTTTTTGTGTATCTTTGCAGCCTTGTTCATAATATGCTTGGCCATGTGTGCGTGTGCTTGTGCTTGTGCCTTTGGATGTGCTCATAAAACATTTACGATACGCACGCCCAAAAAAAACTTTTATACGACAATTATTTAATGTGCATATTGCAAATGTATTTTATTACGCAAATGCTTTCCTGCCCATTATGCGCACCTGAAGCCAGATAAGGTAATTGCCATAACGGTGTAACTGCCGCCAGTGCCAGTTGTGCTCGGCCTAGAACCTAGACAAATGAAACCAATAAATGTTTTCGCCAATATCAAAAGTAATTAAGTCATAAACGAAAACTATAAATGACGCAACTGAGTGCCACATAAAAGCTGCTGAGATGAAGGTCTATTAAGAGGCTGGCTCGAAGAAACTCCGGTTAAGTGAAAGACTACAAATTTTTCTTAAAGCTTGTTTGGTAGATTAGTAGATGCATAAAACTATGGAAATACCATAGGAATATAGAGATCATATGGGCAGAAGCTACGTAAGATGCTAAATAGTGGATGGTGAATGACTGAGACAAGTAAATACTCTAATGAATACGTAAGGCATGAATGGGTATTGCAGACTGATGTATAAGTTAATGAAAGAGATTTAGAAATTATGAATTATATGATAAATTATAGGAAATGTGTGAACTACTTAAAATAATATAAATGAGATAAAGTAGAATGCTTAAGATTTAATTATTTATAACATTTTTATAATATTAATATATTTATTACTGTAACTTGTTGAATATTTTCTATTATATTGTGTGTACATATATAATAAATGCATATTTAATTTAAGCTCTATATGCATAAGTAATGCAGATAAAATTTACCTTTACATTAAGTAATAAATTTACAATTTACTAAAAAATATAATTATATACCATAAAATTAAAAAATATATAAAAAATATATTAAAATATATAATAAAATATGACAAATAATAAATACATAAATATACATATGTATTATTAAAAAAAATATTTATATATAATATTAAATATAATAACAAATATATTTTAATAAATATTCAATAATATATATCATAAAATTAAAAAATATATAAAAATATATACAAAAAATATATTAAAATATATGAAAAAATATGAAAAATAATAAATAAGTAAATATACATATGTATTTAAAAAAAAAAGATTAAATATAAAATATTAAATATGATAACAAATATATTTTAATAAATATTCAATAATATATACATATATCATAAAATTAAAAAATATATATTAAAATATATGAAAAAATACTAAAAATAATAAATAAATAAATATACATATGTATTATTAAAAAAAAAAATATATATAAAATATTATATATAATAACATATATATTTTAA
This sequence comes from Drosophila navojoa, assembly GCF_001654015.2. Next base: position 143,426 of record NW_022045992.1, read on the forward strand.
TAAATATTCAATAATTTCTATTAAAAATATTCATAAATATTTATACACACACAAAATTAGAAAATCTTAATTTATTAAAATTAATAAGCGAATGCTCTCAACTAATATACCCTATTCTTACACAGAAAACTCTTGCTGCACTCACAAATGATCAACAAAAAAATCAACCACAAAATACATATCTGATCTTCTTCTTCGCGTGCTTTGAGAGTTTTCGCAAAAGTTTTATAACCGAAAATTCTAGCAGGCGTCGCCGCCTCTGCCAAGGGCAGCAGCCATAAAGCATTATGAGCTCGCAAATATGACATCACGAGCTCGAATTTTGATTTATACAGAGGGGCACGAGAGGCGCACAAATTCCAGCCAGTCTATGACATTCAAATTTGCTATAATTAAACCAAATTAGCGGCCTTTAAAAAGAAGATGAAAAGCATAAAAAGAATCAAACACAAACAAAAAAAAAAAAAAAACACGCAGATGAATTCCAACATTTATACAACACAATTTAGCAATTCGCCAAAATCACAATATTTTGTTTGTATGTAAACAATACAAAGTCGAATTTAATTTGCATGCTGCCCCAAAACGTTTCAGAAGAAAATGAAAAAGACAAAGAATGAAACAAAAAACAAATAAATTATGTGAGCAATTCAAAAGAACTTGGTTTCTTTATTTTTTTTTTGCGCTTTGCAACAAACAACTGCCACGCCCCTGCAACATGCCACCAAAATTGGGAATCCAGCAAGGCCAAGAGCCTGCTCGGAAATTGATGCGGCTTGCTGCGCATTTGCTTGTTGCATTAGGGGCGACTACGCGGCTATCAAGTGTTGAATAATAAGCAGCCAACGACCCAACTGGCCAAACATTTAATTACAAAAACGTCGCGGCGTTGCAATAAATTTTGTTTGCCTTTGCCGCGCCTCAGGGCAATGAATGCTTCAAAAGAGATATATCTATATATATTCACTGTATATATATGTATATCTCTCTGTTCAGTGTTGCAGCAGCAGCAAATTACAATTTGGCTTTGTTTATCAAAAGTGCGCTCAAAAGTTGCCACGCTCATCCTGATCCTTATGGCAGTTGGGTTCTTAGCCTGGCATAACTGTATATACATACATATATATCTGCCTCCTCCTTTTTTTTGCATTTATAAGTTGGCCAGCGTTACAGTAACCGAAAAACCAGGAGCACTACACACGCGCACCACTACTAATGCACCAAAAGAAACTTTTTTCAAAGCCAAAATTTGTAGCCCTGGTCGCTGCAACCCAGCCGCACTTTGCTTTGGGCCATGCTGCAAAAAAATGAGCTCAATTTCAACAAAAAGGAGAGAAAAAGATGCCAGAAGCAGCTATGAAACAACTTATACTTGTTTTGTTTTTTCGTATACCCTGTTATATAATGAGCACGGGTAGATAGAGTAGAAGGCTTTTAAGGTTATGAATGAGAGTTGGGCAGCAAAGAAGGCGTGGGCGGAGATAGAGTGTCTTGAGTGGGATATTATATATATATATTAGAGTATCTCGTAGTTAGGTTACCAAGCTGTTAGAATATCTCCCAGTTGGGGTATTTGGTACTATGGATGACTCTCAGTCGGCGTACTCCTAAGTCAGGATAATTCTAAATAAGAAGATTTTTTAGTTAGAGTATCTTCTAGTCAAAATATTTGTATCTCCTACCCAATATTTATATCTTCCCAGACAGCATATCGTATAATAAATATATTTCCATCCCTGAGCATCTCCTGGTGAGGGTATTTCTTTATCACAGTACCTCCTAGCCTAGAGAATTCCAAATAAGATCTACTAGTCGAGACTTTTCTGACTAGAAGAGTATTTTCTAGTCAAAATATTCGTGCCCCTAGTTAGTAATAATAATAGTTGTATAATATGTCATATTATCTCGGTGAGAGCATCTCTTAGTCAGGGTAACTTTTAGCTTAGATAATTCCGCATAAGATTTACTATTCAGAGTATTTTCTATTTATATTATAATCTGCTAGCCAAGGTATTTCCTAGTGAGAATATCGTCTAACCTCCATGTCAGATTATCGCCTGGTAACAGTACTTCCTAGTAAGGCTATCTTCCAGTCAAAGTATTCCTATCTCCCTCCCAGAATATCGATTAGCTTAATCTCGCAGTAGCAAGACCGCTCTTCCAGGGTATCTCCCAGTCAGGCACTCCCCTACTAGCCCACCCTTACTTGCATTTTTTGCTGTTGCCGCTTGGCTGCCCTCACGGCCGGGCGGCAGCGCGCTGCAGCAAAGTGTTTGCCCGAATTGGCTTCGCTTGGACTCAGGACTCGGGCGCTGTTGCTGCATTTACAATTTTTTTTTTTCGTATTATTTCGCCGCCATTTTTGCTGCATTTATTTCAAATTGAATATACTTGTAAGCCGCTGCTGAGCGTATTAAAACTTTTTCACCACCTACATCAGGCCAGAAATGTGTGTATATAAGAGGAAAGAAATGCTCAGCTTATGCTAGGCTGATCAGCTGAGCATTGCCCGGCAATTCAGACTGTTTCAATAGCTGAGTAGCTAAATCCGCTGCTTGGTTTTGCTGTTAAGATAAGTCCAATTGTAAATTTGACTCAGTTCAACTTTATTTCAAGTGCATAAAAAATGCATTTAAATTTAGTACTTGGCTGGGAGAGTTCGGACTTTACATTGGGTAGGGAGTTGAGCTTTGAATTTATGGAAATTTGTGCTATATATATTTTATTTTGGAAGTTTTAAGATTAGTGTGAATTTGTTAGAGTGGGAATACTATTAATTTTATTTATTTTGCGGGAGTTATGGGCTATGATTGCTTTATATATAGGGGATTGTTTTATCTATTCTCCCAAAAATACTTTTCTATTAATCGCATTCTTCTTTATCTTAAATTCCTCTAAAATACTTTTGCTCCAACCAGCTAATTTTATTCCCTTTTTCCCCTCTCTCTCTCTCTCTTATTTTGACAAAAATGCAATTAAATATATATGATCATAAAAAAATCTCTCACACACACACCCACATACTATTTCTTCAATTATGACTTTCCCTTTGAGCTGCCGCTGCCTTTTGAACAGCTGTTTGTATTGCGCTTGCCCCCAGGTCTACGCATCACCTTTAGCCATATGCTGTAGGGTTGGCTTATTAAAATATATATTTAAAAAAAACATACATATATATATACATATTTATATATCTGTGTACTATGCAGACATTGCATTTAAAGCGAAAATGCAACCGCAAAACGAGAACCGCAACTTAATTTCATTTTAATTAAAATTGCAAATGGCGAAATGCCATGGAGACTTCAATTTGCCGGTGAGTGTGCGTGTGTGTGTGAGTGTGGGTGTGTGTATAAATATGTCAATGCAAAAGCGCCCCCAAGGACCAAAGTGCAAGTATCTCAGCTATCTATACACAATCCAATCGCATCCATCTGCTTGTCTATCCTAACTAACTAGCGTTTGGCTACAGCTCGCGGCAGCAAACGCTGCGTATGCGTAATATCGCCTAATGACCCTCGCACAGCTGTCGCAAATAGACAAAATTTAGTACATGTCACGCCCACTGCTATGCCCCAATAACGCCTTCGGGCACGTGCCGCCCCGAAGGTTGCTAACAAGCAGTTACACATGGGTGTCGGAGTGTGTGTGTGTGTGTGTCTGTGTGTGTGTGTGTGTGTATATATGTGTGCATCTATTCATGTACGCCATTCACACATAGATATAGTTTTAATCAAGTGCTCGCGCCTAGCACGAAAAGTGCTTGCAACATTCAGTCCAATAAATTTGAGACGAGTCGCCTTTTATCAGCTACGTCACCGTGTTCTGTGTGCATGTTTATGGCCAGAACGAAAATGCCAGCAACAACCACACACACATACACCAGCATAAAGGCCATGAGGTATAAATACTTTGCATGCCAGCTCGAGTGAGCTGCTTTTGCTGCCGCTTGCCTCTTGCCACTTGCCACTTGCCACTTGCCGTTTGCGTCTCTTGCCAAAGTTTCATATGTCATAATTTTATCAGCCAACAAAAAAGCCAAGTGATGTCTCTCTATATGAGTGTATGTGTGTGTCTGTGTGTGTGTGTGTGCTTGGCCCTAAAGTGGAAACGCGGCGCTGCCATTCATGACACGCCGGCATTAAGCGAGCTGCGACAGGAATGAATTTAAGCTCTCCCTCTCTCTCGCTCTAATCCGCCAGCTGCCTCAGCAGGTGCAGCACGGCGAGACAGAATGTATTTCTGTGTTAGTGTGTGTGTGTGCATGTATTTTTTCTCGCAGTGTATTTGGCATGCTAACAGGTACATTTGCCGCCGCTGACTTTGATTGCAGCAGGCAGCCCAGACCCGAAAGCGACTGGCAGAAATTTAGTGTTATGTTTCGCTAAGGCATTTTATTAACTATTTCAGCTGCTCTCTCACTCACTCACTCACTCACTCACTCTCTTTCTCTTTCTTTTACTGCACACCCTTTGGCTTTGCTTTTAGGTTTGCGCCAGCTGGCTTGGGCGCCATTTTCTCACTCTCTTAAGCGCTTTGCAACATATTTCTTCAATTTGCAGCAGCAGCAGGAGCAGCAGCGGCAGCTATGAAAAATATGATGTTATTTTTAACACACTGAAAGCGTGCGGAAAAGCTATTTTTAGCACGACGATCAAGAAAAGCAAACTTGTGGTTATAGAGGTAGCCGTGGCACAGAGAGAGAGAGAGAGAGAGAGAGAGAGAGAGAGTGACAGAGGGGAGCAGCAAACAGTTGCCACTTGCCACTTGCTGCAGCCAGTGAGGCAAACGACTTTGGCTGCCCGCCACTGTGCCGCACTGTGGGCTGTGAACTGCATGTTTTATTATAAATATGGCCAATAAATTGCGCTGTTTAAGTGTCGCCAGTGCCGGGCAGCAAATGCCAGGAGCACAAAAAACAAATTTATAGAGAGAGTGCGTATAGATTTTTAATAATAATAGAAAACTAGTCAGAGCTGTGCACGCACAGTCTGCTTAATACTCGTTCGATATTTTATTATGATTAGTCTGGTCTAGCGATAGGAGTAAAGTAAATGTCAAGTGTGTGAGTCAACTGAGCTCATGCTGCCCCAAGACTTGTGGAGAGCAAAGCTTTTTCGTACTTCTGTGCCCCTTGAGGGCATCCCACTTCGGATTATATGTCAAGAGGACTTTAATAAGAATTTGTTGAGGAGCTCATGCGAAATTCATATATTTGAATTATTGTTGTTCTACCTCTAGCCTGAATTTTTCCTTAGCTCCAACTCTACTTCTAGCTCTAGCTCTAGTCCTAGCTACTTGGGCTACTCTACTATTCTACTCTTTCCTCTTCCTCCAAATCTACCTCCACCTCTACCAGTACCTCTACCTCTAACTCTACCTCTACCTCTACCTCTACCTCTACCTCTACCTCTACCTCTACCTCTACCT
>NW_022045992.1:148865-166169 GCF_001654015.2 Drosophila navojoa
TACCTCTACCTCTACCTCTACCTCTACCTCTACCTCTACCTCTACCTCTACCTTACCTCTAACTCTAGCTTTACCTCGTCAGCATTAGGTTATAGCTCCAGCATTATTTTTAGTTCTAGCTCTAGTTTTAGCTCTAACTTAGTGGCTCTACCTATTAGGCAAATACTGAGAGAGATTTAAGTTAAATAACTCAATCCAAACTTCCGATAAGCCTACAAGAACATACTCACACCCAGCCATAGCCATACATAAACTAATACACTCTTTTTAAAAAATAAACCGTATCTAAATAAAATGAGAAAATATATGAAAATTTTGCATTTTTGTAATTTAGCTGGACAAAAACGATTTGGCTGGTCAAATGAATATTTTTACACAGTGTTTGCATGTGTGTGCGTGTGTAAGCGTTAGCCAAAGCAAACAGTTAAAATTGGAAACAGATGCAACCACACACAAAAGAGAGAGAGAGAGAGAGAGAAGGGGGGAGATAGAGTGAGGCATAGAGAGGCCGTTAAAGCTGTGCAAACAGCGCTGCAAACACGTTGCACAAATATTCAAATGCGGGGGCCGAAACGAGCATCGAAACAACTGTGAAACACTGGACAATTGGACATGGCAATATAACTGCACATGCCACATGCCACATGCTGCAACAAAATACCAAAAACGCAGCTAAAGAAATGAATAGCAAAAAAAAAAAACAAAACAAAACAAGTGACAAATGCAGCCAAACAACAAGACTGAACGAACCAACGAGCAACAACAACAACAACAACAACACGAAAAAAACCACAAAACTTTGCGCCATAAAATTTAAAGCTCTATGTTGATCGCCGAGGCGTGTGTGTGTGTGTGTGTTGGGGGCTTAGATGCGCGCATTGGCATGTTGAATGCAACGATAAAACGCTAAACGCATATTAAAACAGCAACAAACAAACAAACAAACTCGCACAGCGAGACAGACAGGAGCAGGGCGGGGTGTTGTTGATTTGTTGGCGTGGCAAAAACAAACTGCCAAGCAAACACACTCACAGCTCACACGCCCCTCGCTCCTCCACTTAACCCCATGGGCGCGCACGTAATGCTCTAAAAAATGTTTGGAAAACAAAAAAACACCAAGTAAAAACGTAAAAAGAAATTCCAAGATTGAAACTGAAACAAACATTAAAAGCGCCGAAAAAAATACAAAAAACTTTTTTTGTGTGAATGCGATTTACGACTGTGTGTGTATGTGTGTGTGTGTGTGTGTGTGTGTGCATATTAAATCAGTGCACAAATATATTGAGCAGGGGGCGTGCCACCGACTGCATCAAATATGCAAGCAATTTAAGTGAAGTTAGAGCAAAAACTTTGCCAACAACAACAACAAATGCCAACAGGCAAAATCATTTATTTAACACATTCTCCGGCATTTGCATAAAGAAGAAGCGCAAAAAAAAAAAAAAAACAACCAGGCAGCTCACATATGCTAAACAGTTCAAAGTCCTTAAGCTATTAAGTCGATTGAGTTTGGTATTTGATTTTCTTTTATTTCGATTATATTTTCATTTAAACTATGTTTGAATTTTTGTTGAGGCGTGCTCGAAAGAATAATAAACGAAATTTATTTAACTGTGAAAATAAGTCAATAATATAATATGTGTAGCCATCAAAATAAATACTATTGAAAAATAAAATTTTGAGAGAAAATGAAAGAGATACAGAGAAAGATATACGAAGGGGGGGAAGATAGAGAGAGAGAGGGATACAGAGAGAGAACCAGGCAAAAGGATTTTCTTACCTATTATAATATCTAAGAATCTTCTGTACCTTTCTACACTCTTTCCGTGTACTCTCTGTATTTTCCGTACCTTCATAGTGCAGTTGCTCCTCTCTATGTATTTACTCTACTCTAAATATTTTCTGTACTCTCTCTATATTATGCAATACTACAATCACAGCCTCAACAAAGTCTAACTTATCCCAGCACCCACTACACTCTGGATATTTCCGTAAACGCCTTTCGATATATCCACATCGAACACAAACAAATCTTTATACAATAAATATCTGTCTCTCAGCTTGCTGAACAGGAGCAATTTCTTAAATAACTTGCCACTCCAAGCAATTTATTGTTAGGCTCAATCATAATTGTATTATTGTTGCACTATTAACAAGGCCGTTTGCCCACTGCCCACCCAAAAAATGAAAAAATATCAAATTGTAATAAGCAATTTAAGCCAAGACGATGAAAAAATTGGTGTTTCACACTTAATTGCTAACACAAAATATATAAAAATTACCCAAGAGTGATAAATTAATGAATCTGAACTGCAACCGTTAAAGCTTAGGTTTTTTTTTTTTTTCTTTCTTGTCTGTTTGTTGGCGAGCAGAGATTGAGACCGCAAACCGTTTCGAACCGCGTTAAATTGCCCAACAAACAGCCCAAAAAACGGGTTTCCGGCACATATTCGTCGACTTATTTGATTTGATTTTTTGTTGTGTGTATTATATTGCTGAAGTTTCATAGATAGAGCAAAACATTATCAACGAAACGAAATATGTACACACATACAGAGAGAGAGACTTGATATATGCAGAGCAAACATGTTTGGCGTCATTTTTGAAAAACTCAAATATTTAAAGCATGTGGCGCTTGGCCTGCAGTTTTTATTTTGTATATACCCTGGGGGATGGTTGAGGTGGGATAGATTAGTGTTGCTAAAATGTGGCGTGGCTGAGGTGCAAATATATATAGTTTTTATTGATGAGATCATCAAAGTGGTAGAGGCGACCTATAGCTCATTTAGCTCTCTCTCTCTCGCTCTTCAGTTTTCTGGCTCTTCGCCTGCCTCTACATTTGTCTCTTTGTTTCTCCTGATGTATGAACTCTTCTCTCTTTCTATCATCTATACATCTATTTATTGGCTAAGCACTTGAAGTAAGCCCACCTAAAGCACGAGCAGCTCAAGCCTCGAGATAATTTATCGAAAGACTTCATTTCCTTTACAAAACCTCTGCTCTTTATACAGGGCATCTTGCAGTCAGTCAGCCTCAATCTGGAGCGTTCTCAATTGTTTATATTTATCTTTCATATATATCTCTATAAATTTTCAATATATATAAATATTTTGTGCTGTCGTTTTTATTTTTTTGTTGATTTCATTTCAGTGTTGCGGTAGGTCGCGTCAAGTGTTGAAAATTGAACTGAATCGCGATTTGGTATGCAAATTTCGGTGTGATTTTATTAAGATATATGCAAATATGTGGAGTGCTGCGAAACGACAAGAGCTGGGAGCTGGAAGCTGAGAGCTGAGAGCTGTGGCAGCTACTTAAATCGATTTAATTCAATTATGATACATGCGTATGCAAAACGATAGCTCTTTAAATGCCAGCTTTTACAGTTATATGACTCGTTTTTTATGGCATACTAAAAAGCCTGCACAAAACATCTGTTTGCAGCACAAAAAAAACCTGAAAATTCTGCCAATATGGAAAACAAAGAGTTACTTATATCGATTTAACTGAATGCTGATGCCGAAATAAGTTATATAAATGGGTTTTGGGCGTACAGTAAGCTCTTAAAAAGTATGTTTTGTAACAGCTTTTTACAGTCATACAACACCGTATGAGTTTATTTATAGTAACTGCTCAAAGTGAATGCAATTTTAAGTGCATTATAAATTGGATGGAGTAGAAAGTTCTATTTATAAATTGCAGCATCTTTCGTAATTCAGATTTCGCAATACTGTTAACAGTCATGGGGAAAAAAGTTCTTTTTCAACACTGTTTTTAACACTTGAATAGCAAAAAGTTCTTCTAAATATTTGATGTAGCACTTTTAAGCAATAAGTGCTTTCAGACTTATGAAGTAATTTAATTCAGTGTTGAAAAATACGCTAAAAAATTAATCAAACTATTAATACCATTTTTAACACTTGCTGGTATATGATAAAATAGTGGACCATAAGTAAATACTAATAGTAGCAACATGTTAATAATAATTGCAAATTTAATGTTGTTTTTACAATACTCTTTTCTAACACTGCGCGCCCCATAATGCCACATTAAAGCTTGTTAAGTAAATTAAAGCCACAAACTTAGTTAAAATCAATGCCAAATCAACACAGTTCAACATCTCAATGTATTTTTGTTTTTGCATATTTTACAACACTAATTGAAAGCAGCTGCAAGCACACTTAACCCGCTACAAAGCCCATACACAATTCAATTACAGCTCTCGATTTTGTTGTCTGCTCAAGCCTTTGAAGAACTCTGTTTATCAATTGGCGCTGCAAGCCTTAAGTACGTTAATTGGTTTAAATGCAATTTAATTCACTTCAAGCTCAAAGCACGCTCCACTTTTATATGGCGCACGCTTTAATTGAGTGCCGATAGAGCTTTTATAGCTAAGCTATTTAAAATGCGCTGCAGTTCTCTTAATTTATATATATATATATATATTTATATGTAGATAAACGTCTTCAATTGTAGCTCAGCTCATCAACGACTGCTGCATGCCTTAAGCTTGTGCTATTTATAGTGCTCGCACCTTGTTCCCCTAGCTCTATCCGTCTAATCCCCCACTCGAGTAACATTTTTAAGACTTCATTGCTTCTAAGGCTTCAGCTGTTTCTGCCTCTATCCCCCTCTTCCTTCTTCCTTCTCTTTCAACTTCTTGTTGCAGAGTTTATTCAGTTCCAATTAAGCAAAAGTTGTTCTACCATCTTCTAATCAAAGATCGGCATATGTTAAAGATGACAGACAGCTCCTCCAAGCTCCAAGCTCCTTTTGATCCCAACAAATTGCATAATGCCATTTGGAAATTGGCAACGCATAAATGTCACAAACTCTACAAATTGCCATACCAAATGAGCATCAATAAAAGCACTTTATGTCGCAAGTCACTCTCCACACACACACACACACACACATATACACACGCACAGGCACAGTCACAGGGGCAGCTGCAGCTAAGTAGTAGCTGCCCAACAGCGTTTGCACACTAAACAAACATGGCAACATGTCTATTCCCTGCTAAAGCGACAAACATTGTTGTTGTTGTTGTTGGCTCGCCTAACCCACAGACACACACACACAGATAGAGACCCAGGCACAGGCACAGCAGGCCTGCAAAAACAAAACCCCAACAGGCCTGCAAAAAAAAAATAAGATTGAGAGAATCAACTAAAACTCTAACGAATCGAAATTCAATCAACGATCAATGAATCGAATCGTTAGTAGGTGAAGTGCTGCAGGCAGGCAAAGGACGCTAACTCACATCGTCATCGTCGTCGTCGTCGTCAGCGGCGGCGGCGGCGGCATTTAAACATTTCCGTTGTCATTGTCCCATTGGCCATGCCCATGCCCAAGCCAATGCCCATGCCCCGTGCCAATTCCAACAAGCCGCGACTCATGCCCTAATCCCAATCCCATTGCCATTCCCATTCCCAGGGCTACCTGTGCAACAGCTGCGCGGCTTTTGGCTGACTGGCATCCTGCGTTGTCGCCTGCGGATGCTGCGCTTAGTGCCACAACGGATGTCACTGTGTGTGTGTATGTGTGTGTAGCACAGACCACGCCCCACGCTCCCCTTCATGCCTGCGGCTACACTCACTTAATTCAGTTTTGTAGTTTTGCAGTTTTGGTTCTCATGCGCATTTTCCGTTTTTTTTTTTTTCTACGCATAAATGTCGCTGGAATATTTTTATTGCTGTTTGGCTCACAAACTCATCATCAGCATTATCATTATCATTATCATTATCATCATCAGCATCAACACGAACTAATGTGCATTTGCATTTGCCACAGCCACAATGAGCACAAATGCAAATGCAAATGCATTTATAGAGTCATATTGAGATAGCAGCTAGAAAATTGCATTTGGCTTTTAATTTGTTTTTAGCCAGCATCGCCTGATTGGCTCGAGCTGGGCACATTAGCTGAACTGATTATGAGTGGAGTGGAGCACAGGATCTGCAAAACTGGTAGCCATCTACATAAGTAATTAATTGCATTTCTCAACTGAACTGAGCTGCATCCACATCCACATCCACATCCTCGTATCATCATGAGCATCATTTGTCGATTGCCAACTTCCTGCATTGAGCCAGCCACACACACACACACACACACAAATTGCAAATGAGAGAGCAACCGAGCGCTGTCTGCCTGCCCAACTGGTTGACTGAGTTGGCCTGATAGACGAGTAGCTGGCTGGCTGGAGCTAGAGTAGTTAGAGTAGCTAGAGTAGCTAGTTAGCCAGCTACAGCTAGCCCAGCACTGCGTCTGCCTGGGCAAATTATGAAAACCCAACAGCAACCTGCCCCTGGGGAGCGCTTTGACAAACAATGTACAGCTGACAAATGACGAATGCAATTTGTTTGCCAACAGAATAAACAGCAACGAAAAATAAAACTGTATTTATACATACATATATATATGTATATAGTCGAGTTTAGCTGCATTTGAGTCGTGGCAAAATATTTGCAAATTAAGTCGCTGGGGAGATGCTACTAAAATGCGGGCCAAAACTATTGAAAGCGACTGCATGATACTCGCTCAAAATGAAGTGAATTGAATGTGAATCAAGTTTAGTAGAGTTCTTCATTTAAAGATCTTAAAGGACTATCAGTTGAGGCCTTTGAAACCAATTACTGAATGTTAATCGCTCAAAAGTGAAGAAATTTGATTGAATGTAAATAGAAATATAGTTTTATTTGAGTTTTTCATTTGAAGATCTAATTAGAAGAACTAAAATTGGGGCTTTGTTTTATATCCTTAAGAGACGCTTATATATTATTATTATTAATCTAGATCAGTTCTGCAATTGAAGCTATGCAACTTGTTGAGCGAGATTCAACAGACATACTCTTTAGTCTAGAATGTTAAACTAGACTATAGAGAAGAACTTCAGGCACTCAGAGAGCTAAAATAGTCTATATATCTCATTTCTAACAAAAACCTAAAAGAGTCATATAGAAACATATGTAGATACATAAACTGAAGTGTCTCTCTCAATTGGAAACTCTGTAGATTATAGATATATAATCGAAAGATATGAAATTCTGTATATTATAGACTTGTAAAGCCCATATACTCCTCTGACTTCAGGAACAAGTATTCCCGCACACAGACTACAAACAAAGCTCAGCATGACTGCGCTTGAAGTAAACAAAATTTCATTAGTGAGCGACTATTTTATTAGGGTCTGCTTATTGCCCAAACTGAAGGGAATGATAAAGGTAAAATAATACACAAAAGGTAAAATAATATGTACTTACAGCATACCAGGCATGCCAAGTGCCCAAGCTGAATCAATAAATTTTTTATTAAAACTTACATGTCAGTCAGAACTATGCTGCGAGGTGTGCTCAAGCAATTGCTTGCAGTTTAAATTATATTTGAATTGCTCTATATATAATGAATGCAGTTCCTATTGATCAATCGGATTTGTGTGTTATATTCGTGCAATAGTCGTGCTTGATCTGGTATTGAATGTCTCAAGTCAGATGTTGTACTCTCTTCTGTCCGCTCTGCTAGGCCTGTATTCGTATAAGGTCTTATAAATAGAATAACTTTCTCTCTCTCTCTCTCTCTTGTAAAGTCGTGCTTAGCCGTGCCTTGCTCGTGTTTTTTGCTATTGAGTGATACTAGTGATACTATTTTGCCTTCTACTCGTAAGGAGTCAGGGAATCTTGCTTCTCTCTTATGGAATCCTGCTTCTCTTCTTCTTCTAAGCTGTTCTATATAGTGCTGAGTTCGTGTATAGTCGTGATTGGTCGTGCTGAAGCTGACTAAAATGATTTATTGCATTAGTTCACCTCATACTGAAACTCGCGTAAATCATAAATTATTATATTCTATTTTTTTCGAGCTTAATCATGTTAGGGCGCATTTCATCATATTCCAACGCTGCGTTGCTTTGTTTCATGTCGCCCTACTCACGCAGAGTTCGCCTATGTAAATTCCCACTCCTGCTCGTGCTCCTCCTCCCCTTCAGCTGCTCTCATCGTTTTCAGCTCAGTACAAATACAAATTCCATTTCTTGTCCAGGTCCTTCAGCTGTTCGTGACACGCAAAATGCTGCCAACTCCAAGCTTCAGCACTGTCTAAGCAACTGACACTGTGCTACATAGTTCGTCTAGCTCACACACACACACACGAGATTGCTGAGCAATTTGGTAACCCTTTGCCTGTCCGTTCAATTGAACACACATTACACATACGACACGTGGCTCTAAAGGTAAGCAGATGAAAAAGGAGAGAAAAAATCCTTTTTGGGGCCAATGTGTGCGCTGTCAGCAAAGTACAAAATTTTTCAGGCAGCTGTTGCCAGTTAGTGAAAGACTCGGCGAGAGGTTGAAGGTAGCCTAAGCTGATTTGGCAGCTAGCAAAAATGGACAGCTGCTGCAGGTTTTCATGCGGCTGCTGCTGCTGCTGCTTCTTCTACAATTTCAGCTTTGTTTTTCTAGCAAAAACCCCAAACTCCCCTGCTCAAACATATTTCCAGTAGAGCGCTGCCATTAACAGCTTGCACTTGAACTTGAGGCGCCATAAAAATGTTGCCGCACACATATTTAATGTTGACAGTTGCCTGACTGTGCGTGTGCGTGTGTGTGCGCGTGTGTGTATGTGTGTGTGTGTGAGCACACACTCATGACCTTAAACTTCAACTTGTTTTGTGGCCAACCACGGCACGGCGTGCCGACTCGCAAAAACGCAGCTGCTGATGAAGACACGCGAAAAAAAAAAAACAACAACACACACACACGCAAAAAAATATATACAAGTGGAGGCAGGCAAACGCAAACAGTCGGCAGGCCCAAAGGCAGGTGGCTATAGTCAATATACACTGTGCGAAAATGATGTAAGACTTATGGAAGACACAGAAAAAAAGAAGAAAAGACTGGACCCGGAGAAATAATTTTTGGCGATTCCAGCTCTTGATAAAATATAAAATTATATTGAAAACACAAATTAAGAAAGCTATGACTGCAGCACAAATTTAAAAAACTAATAGATAAACTAAAAGAAAAAAATAAACACTGAGAAAAAATTATATATATATAAATGCAAAAAATTAATCAAATATAAACACTGAGAAAAAACAAATATAAATCAATATTTAAAAAGATATAATATATATAATAAAATAATATAATATTATTATTTTAAAAATACTTGAAATTGTTTTGAGCCATACCAACATTTTTAATACTTGCTGTAGCTGATAATAAATGTTTGGTAAATATACTAAATAAATTCAACTTTGTTTGCAAAAAAAATAAAATAATAATAATAATAATAATAACTACAATTAATATGCACTAAAAAATGAATTTTTTATAGATTATAATTTTAAAAAATTCGAATTAATTTTTAACAATTGATTAGGATCAATTCTGATCGTTAAACATTTCAATTAAAAGCATTAAACAAATTTACAATATATATGCACTGAAATAAATTAAATTTATATATAGTAGAAGAAAAATATATTAAAAAAAGGATATATACACAAGAAAAGTATTTTAATTAATTTTTTACAGTTCTTTTAGATCAATTCTGTCCCTTTAAGCTGCTTGGCACACAATTTTTCGCTCAGTGCAGCTTGAGGCAGACACGTTGATCGGACACGCAAACGACATGAGCAATTAAAAATTTGTTAAATTAATTTTGCAAAATTTCTTTGCTTATTTTTCGCAGTTGTCGGAAAGCCAAAGAGCCAGAACCAAGAACCGAGAAGCGAAAAAAGAGAAGCGAGAAGCGAGAAACGAGAATCAAGAAGCGATAGCCGAGAACGTAGAACTGAGTAGCATACCGAGGCCCACAGCCACAGCCACAGCCAGAGCCAGAGGCAGAGCCCGAGGCAGAGCCGCAAAGCCCAAACAGTCGCTTGACCCGTCCCGCATTTTATGTAATTCATTAAGAACGCTTGCCGGCTTTAGTTCAGCAAACGTTGGCTCTGCCACATGGCCCGTCCCTGGCTCCGCGCTGGAGCACATGCCTCGCTCCATGCTCGCTCGCTGCTCGTCCCTTTTTGTCAGCTCTTGCGCTTTTATTGCTACACTTGACATTTTGTCAGCAGTTGCGTATTTTAATTTAATTCATTTTTATTAAATGCGGGTCTGACTGGCCACGCCTTCAGTAAGAGAAGGGAGATGGACGGGGCGAGAGGCGTTCGGGCGGCATCATCTAACACAGTTGACATTTATTTCGTGAATTGCGCATACGCCGTGTATGGCGGCAGCAGCCTGCTGCTATGGCGGTTAGCCAAGTTTTGTGAGAACTTTGATCCAAGCACCACGCTGCTGCAGTCTGCCTTATGGCTGTCAGCTCAGACAGAGAGAGGGAGAGGGAGAGATACAGATACAGCATCATTCATGTGTGTTTATCTTCATTTGGACTGCGGCCAGTTTGCCATGTAGAAGTTTTGGTCTCTGCCTGTTCTCTGCTTCCCTTTGCCCCCCCCACCACGTATATGTAAAGTTTAGACGTCATTTTGCTTAAAGGGGTTTTTAACGCTCAAAGCTTGAAGATTGGATTTTCGACTTACAAAATGGCACGGCACATTGGCAATTCAATTAAAAAACAATCCTGAAAAGCAGCTAAGAAACTTGAAGCCGTGTCGAAGCGTAGCAAAACCAAAGTCTGTAGCACACACACACACGCACACATACACGTGTGTATGTAATTAAATTAAAACTTTTCAACTACTAAATAGAAAACAGCTGGCGAAATGTTAATGACTTTTTCTGCTAGAGGAAATGAGTTGAACGGGACTGGAGACCGGTGGGGGTTGCGGGGGGTTGTCCAGGCTGGTCGAAAAGGTTTCTTTTGGCAGCCACCCACCTACAATTTAATCAAAAATTTTGCTTGAGGAGCTGCTGACGAACCTTTTGCAACAACAACAACAGCAGCAACAACAAGCAAAAACTGGGCACGACCACGACCAAGCACTGCCAGGCAAATCAATTGACCGCTGCAAAAAAGGGCCACGACATTTTTTTTTTTCTGCTTTTTGCCTTTTGTATATCGTAAAACAATCTGCAGCTGCATTCGTTGACAGTTGTGCAAATCAGTTGCGGCCAATTTCTAGCCAACGGCCATAAAGGCAAAGGCAAAGGCAAAGCCAAGACGTGATCGCATTCCAAGAAGCAGCCAAATCGAACAAAAACAATATACAATATACAATATATATATATATACATCTAGAGAGCTGAAACAATATGCTTGAAGTTTGGAGCGGCATCGATCACGATCGCTGACTGACGACTGACATCAGACGCTTGCCTGCGGCCGTTTGACTGTGCCGCTCTCCCTCTACCTCACCCCTCGCTCTGCAATTGTCTATCATAAATACATAATGGCAAATCGATAACAACAAAGGCAGGCAATCTTTTGTCTAGTCAGATGTCATAGGTTGGCCCACAAAATCATGGCAATTGGCGAATGCCCAGCTAAGGTCGCTCTTCAAGTGTCGACCGAGAGCGCTTGCATAAGCCAACTTGAACTTCGGCCCAAAACAAAATATAAAATATTTTATATAATACTATGCTAAAGCGAGACAATTGCACAATTAAAACTCAACAAACAAGCAAAGCAAGCAAACCACAAACAAACAGTTAAAATTTATTTCGACTTATGCGGCAAACAATTGACAATAATTTTTTTTTGTTTTTTGGGTGTTTTTTTTTTTTGCCACTGCAGCAGCAGCGACAACAATGCGAATGCAGCCAAAAGTTGAGTCACTTTTAAACCGATTATCAGCCATACAAACAGAAAAAAAGCAAACAAAAGCGCTGCAATGGAGCATAATAGACTGCAGAATACGCGCTCAAGTGCAGAAAATATAGAAATTCTGTTAAAAATTCAAAAGTTTTTGTTGCTGTTGAATGATTTTTACAGTAAAATTTGATGAGCTTTGCTGGCGGGCAGAGTTGGCAGCGCTGTTGAATAGTTCAGGAGTAAACCAAGCAACTAATATATATATTTATATATATATATATATATATATATGTATATCATATTAGATATATCTGTAGACCATTTTAATATATATTCAACTGCAATAGAAATTATTGTCTTAAGGCAAAGAATATTATCTATATAGAACATTTTCCACAGATAATATTGACCCCTATGCCACATATGTATATATCCTTGCCTAGCTTTGCTCACGACTATATGGAGTGTCTGACAAGCCAATATACTCTCTTTAAACTTTGTAAGCAAGCATTCAAATGCTTTTATAATGCAGCCAGCCAACAATTAAACAACTGCCCAGGCAGCAGCACAAAATTTATGATAAGCAAAGTTTTCCAGCTGTGCGCACATATGCCAAAGCCCAAAAGCTCCGCAGCGAATTAGGCGCAGCAGCGGCAGCAGCAGCGACACAATTTTCTATCATACAATTAGGCAAAGGTAGAAAAAAAACCCAAAAAAAAAGGAAAAAAATCCGCATAACATGTCAAATGTCATTTGTTCAACAATCACGATCTGACGACAATGTTAGATAAGTTGTACAGTTACAGACGGAGGCAGAGAAAGAGAGAGAGTGAGATGGGGAGAGTGGAAGAGTGTTAGATATAGACAATCCCCCATCAGTTAAGTGGCTGCCAGCTGGCGTCGTCTGTCGCCTTTAAGTCCAATTCAATCAAACGCGCAGCCAAAATCAATTAAAACTACAATATATAAGAGCGCCGTTCAGATATATATATATCATACCGCCATACAGTAAGTCAGTGCGTGTGTGTGTGTGGCGACTTAAGCTGCAGTAAAAGAAAGTGAAAGAGAGAGAGAGAGAGAGGGATAGATAGGAGAAAGGCAAAGGGCTTTATATTGAGGCGAGCGCTGCGACACTTCAGCGTGATAAAGTTTTTAAATAATTATATAGGCGAGCTATAACTCTGTAGGAAGCGGAACTGTAGCTATAGCTGAGCTACTCGCTGCCTATATCTCAAATAATATTAACTCTTTGAACTAAGCCGCAAATACAATTTAGAATTTAACACTTAAGCTAAGCTCTACTTTACTTGATATATATAAAAATCCTGCAAAGAATATATTCTGCTGCAAATATATTCATATTTACCAATATTCGGGCAAATTGAAAAACATAAAGCAAGGCATATATATAAACAGCATAAATTCAATATTTACAATACTTATTGAGCACACCTCGTAAATATATATGTCCTCATAAATTTGCCTTTAAAAATGCTATGCTCAATTTTAAGCATGCCTACTAAATCCATTTAACCATAAATGCCCATTCACAATGGAGATTAAATTATAAAAAATTTATACATATAAATAAAAATAAAAAAAAATAAAAATATTAAAAAAATAATAATAAAAAAATATAAAGAAAAATATTATTTGATTTTAGACTTATTTGCAAATATATATATTGAAGAAAAAATATTATTTAATTTTATATTTATTTGAATTTGAAAAAAATATATACATATATACTAAACAAAAATATTAAAAAATTATTTTCGAATTATTTGAATTTCAAAATAATTATATATACTAAAACAACTATTATTTGATTTTAGATTTCTTTCAGAAATGTATATATATAAAATATTATATTTATAGATTTATTTTAATTTGAGAAAAAATATATAAAAACATATTATTGACTTTTAGATTTATTTAAATTTTCATAAATAACTCAAAGGCCATTCTAACAGCTAAAGTCATTTATATTACTCAAGGGACACATTCATAAAAGAGATTATACAGAAAAAGTCTTCAAGTTATTGCATTTTATTCTAAGAAAAAACAGTTCGACAAAGAAATATCCAATTAATATTCCAGCAAAAGTTTTCTACTGCAATTCATTTGACTTACAATGACAACTGTTTCACTTGCAATAAATAAGAAAGTGAATTAGCTTACAGCTAAATATAGATTATGGAGTGGCTAGAGCTTTTTAAATACCAGCTGCCATTTGCTAGTAGACGACATATTTATCTCGTTATATAACCAGTTAGCTGACCTGATTTAACCTTAAATAACAACAACAAACACAACAACAACAACAGCTGTTCGATACATCATTCCGCATAGACAATCTGTCATTAGGCAGCATTTCAATCATGCACCTCGATTAGCTTAACTTATGGCATTTGACATACACAAACCACACATTCTCTAGCTGTCTCTCTCTCTCTCACTCTCTCCCTCTCTCTTTGAGCTAAGGTGTTGACTGGCTGCTCAACAATGCAAACGCAAATCGATATGCAAAGCATGATCTGAACTGCAATTGCCTTCAAATACCTGCCTTTACACACACACACACGCATACCTCGACACTCACACACATACACATGCCGTCGTCCTCTCGCTGGCAACTGCATTTTGCCATTTGCACCCCATCAACAATTGCTGACAAATCATTTGCCATTTGGCTGCGCTCGATTTTTCCGCTGCGGTTGCCTTTTGGCATGTGCCAAAAATTTTGAGCTCAATATGTCTACAGCTCTCTTACAGTCTATCTGACTGTCTATCAAGTCTATCTGTCTGTCTGTCCGCCTGTCTATCTATTGGCTTTGTGGGCTGGCATCGATTTCGTAACCGCTGCAAAGAATTTACCTGTCACAATTGTGTATCAAGGTATTTTTGTCACTTTCAGCGAATTCGCCAATCCAATTGCCCATTTTTCACACCATATCTGCACAGCGCCAACAACCCCACACACCCTCTGCATACATATATGTATGTGTGTGTGTGTGCGTTGCTGCTGCTGTAGGCGCGTGGCCCAAATTGCAGTCTGTGTCCGGTGTGGAACACATAAATAAATAAAATATAACGAAAATACAAAAAAAAAATAAACCGGTGCCAGCAAAAAGCATAATCAAACCCAAGAAACAGCAAAGCGAAGCTGCAATACGCTTTCAAAATGATAAAGGATTAATATTAAAGCAGATGGAAGAGCAGATTTATATTTATATATGGAATGGAGAAGGGCAGAAAGTATAAAAAATGAGCTTAAAGTTGTTTTTGTTACTTAAATAATTTGCACATAATATTTATATATTTTTATATTCATTTAAGATTATAATTGTACTTTCATTGTATTATTATTATATTATTTTTATTATATTTTCCTGGGAACATAGCTTTAGTTGATTATGATATTATTTATAAATATAAAAAAAAATTTATTAAATATTTATACATTTTATTATATATAAATATTACATTTATGATATTCGAGCGTTAACTTGATAATTATTGATTGATTTAAATAATTTATATAGCTATTATACATATTTATTATATGAGTCTGATAGAATATAAGCATATATATGATATTCTGAGTCATAGAAAGAGGAACTGCTTAGGCCCTTTTGGTACGTCAGTGTTTAGTTTTTATATCCCATGTGCTTAACAAAAATAAATAAATAAATTTGAAATTCAGGTCTGTTGGCTTAATTTAATAAGCAAAAACAAGATTTGAAATTAGATTATTTATAGTAAAAAAAAAATTATAATAATAATAGCTCTTTTGTGTTACATTTGCTGGACATTCCGGTTTGCTGGTATTTTTCTAACTCAACAGCAATCCTGAAAATCTAAATGCTACATAACATGCTGATAACTACTTTATAAGTTCATATATGGTAGGTAAGTTTATAAATGAAAAAAAAAAGTAAATATATATTCCCGATGATGAACTTGGATTATATATAAAATACATCAATTAAATATGCTTCTCAGCAATAAAAATATCCTAATTATTTTTATTGATTTGCCGTCGTATATTTTTTTAATATAATATATTTAATATATAATATATGAAGTGCCAAAATATATATTTTTATATATATCCATATAATATATATAATAATATAATATAATAACTATCCCCAAGAACTCTATCAATATTCCATATCCAGTTCAATCTACTCTTTAAGCCCAATCACACCAGATCAAACGCAATGATAAATTCTAGTTAGCCTGCGAGAGCATTAAAGTTCATGTGAGTTAAACCGTTTTTGACTGCAACGCCAGCAGCTAATTAAATTATTTACTTTAGTTTTTGTAATGCATTTCCAGAGCAGGTTGAGCGCGAAATGCTCGCCAGACGGTTCTCTGCTCGCTCTTCGTATGGCCAGAATATGTTATCTTTTAACGTGGGCAGAGTCGCTTGACCATGCCACATTCCACCTTTACTATTTTTTTTTTTTCATTGCTCTGTAACTTGTTGGACAGTGTAAATAAAATGTGCAAATGGTTTTTGTTCGTACTCTGCCGAAAATTGCGCATACGCCGCATGGGTGTGAACGAACAAGCAATCAAATTGCGATGAGCAGCTAAATAAAACAATGGCAAAGCAAAGAGCAACAACCAAAGAGCCCAAACAACAACAACAACAACAGTAGACAAAACAAACACAAACAAAACAAAACCGACTAGCCAGAAAAAAAAGCCTTTAAAAAGCCTTTAAGCAATTATAATATTTGCATAGCAAGAAAATGCAATTTTCCCCATTTGCTGCATTTTCCGGGCCACGTTTTCAACAAATTGCAAATATTATGAAATAATTTCAATAGATTTTTCTCCTTTCTGCTGCCGTTTGCAAATCTTTGTCTCTATTTTGGCTTAAGAAATTAAATTGAGTTGTTTTTTCGTATTTTTTCTCATCATTTTATTTTATTTGGATTTCATTTCGAGAGCTGCAGCAAAAACTATGTAAAATTGTTGTATTTGCTGTCTTTGCAGCAAACATCGAATCACAACAAAAGGCTAAACGATTCAGAGACAACTTTTATTTGCGTACGAATTCAGTTGGCCTAAACAGAAACGTGCAGCGGTAATTTTTGTAAAAGGCTTATAGAGCGTATTTTGGATTGTTGAAAATGTTTGTGGGAGTTAAACGAAAAGCAAAAATTGTAATAATATTTTTATGATTTTATATTACATTTTAAATATATTTTTATATAATAAGCAATTCGAATATTATTATTATTATTAAATATTATTATTATTAATTTTTATTTATTTTTAATTATGATTATTAATTAATATTTCTTCTTAATTTATTAAATCGCGAATTTATCTGTATTAACGTCTCTCTCACTCTCTCAATCTCTTTATTTATCTATCTCTCGCTCGCTCTCTCTATCTCATTCTATCTATCTTTCCCTCTCCCTCTCTTTCTCTCACTAAATATTTACTCCTATATATATCTCTCTCTTTCTTCTCTCAGTAAAAATCTAAGTAATCACGTGTTCCTCTCTCCCTCGCTATCACCCTCCTTCTCTCTCTCTCTCTCTCTCTCTCTCTCTCTCTCTCTCTCTCTCTCTC
>NW_022045992.1:166179-178397 GCF_001654015.2 Drosophila navojoa
TCTCTCTCTCTCTCTCTCTCTCTCTCTCTCTCTCTCTCTCTCTCTCTGACTCTCTATATCTATAACTCTGCCTCTTCCTCTCTGGCTCCCTCTATCTCTCTCTCTCTCCCTCTCTATCCTTCTCCCTCTCCCGCTCTATCTCCCCTTCTATCTACCTCTCTCTCTCTTTCTCTTTTGAAGCCTAAAATCTAGTGGCTCTGATTACCATATAAATTCCCCATTTTTATCATTTTACGTCAAAATACATAAATACTTATCAATTGTCATCTAAAGCCTTTCAATTTTCAACAAGAAACTCCCCAAGTTAATTAGCAGCAGATTTACATAATTATGAATGTTATTTGTTGTTTACTTCATTTATATAGCCATTCGCCCGCCATTCTGTATTAAAAAGAGCATTCACATGTCTCTGTTAGCATCATTTGCGTTTGTCTTTCATTCATTCCTTGTTTCTTTTCATGCCTTTTGTCATCAATTTCTCATTTGTTGTTGCCCTTGTCTCTTCCTATATATCGATATGATTATGTAATTATGAAAATGATGTCTGCTGATCTATCTATGTTAGAATACCAAAGCCTCAGCCCCACACACTCACAGCCTGAACTTTGGTTTGATTTGGCTCGGTAATTGAGCTGCCGCTGCTGCTGCTGAAATCTTGATAAACCAACCATAATTGAATATAATTTGTACAGAAGTTGCCAACGAGTTCTATGCTGACCTGAATTCGTGATTTGGCTTTTATATATATTCTATTTTAGCAATTTTTCTAAGTCCGGGAATATGTAGCGAAATTTTTGTATAGTTATTCATTAACATGAGGTCAGGCAAATATGATGGGACTCGGAGTCTACTCGGAGTCTACTCATCGTCGTCTGCAACAAAGACATGTTATTTAAGCGTAAATCATTGCCAGGCATTCAGCTGGGAGCTCTCGGCGTGCTCTCAGACGCTCGAATTGGAATTTCGATTTTTCACAAGTTCACATGTTGCATGCGCCCCCCCGCCCCCCCCAAAAGTTGCAAGTGCGTTGCGCCCTCCGACAGAACCGTCCCGCTCTAGACCATGGCCAGAAGTCGTGTCTGCAGCTTGACTTGAATGTTGTATGTTGTATATGGTGAAGTCCAGAGTTGCGCTCAGCAGAGCGCAACGCCAACGCCAACGCCGCCAACGCCGACGACGACGACGACTTTGTGGCATTTCCATTTTCATTTTCACACGCGGTCATTAGAGTTGAACCCCACTTAAGAAGAGAGTGAGACTTGGACTTGGACTTGGACTTGGCCAACTCCTTTAACCATTTTTCACACAGACACACACACACACACACACACACATGCATAGCCATTGCTAGACAAGCGCAGCAATCGCAGCAGAAATAAATTAAATTTAACTTGCATTTTTGCCAGGCCATGGGCCATGGGCAAGTCCAACATTGTTGTTGTTGTTGTTGTTGTTGCTGCTTCTTGCCCTGTTGCTATTTTTCCACAAGTTGGCACTTGAAATTGCAAAGGGCCCAGCGCAGAGCAGCGCTCTAAGTACTTGCTGTGCGCTGCATGTATCTAGCAGATACTTACTTAATACTTTTGTATCTGTAGCTGTAAGGGTGTTGCTGCAGTTGTTGTTGTTGCTGTTGCAGTTGCTGCAGCGCCTGCTCAAGCGCTCGTTCTACCATATGCAAATTAAAATTAAAAGCCTTTTTGTACTGCTTAAGTTTAACTTTAGCAGCAGGCCAGCTAAGTCTTTGGTCTTGGACTTGGACTTGAAGTTGTTGGTGTTGCTGGTGTTGTTGGTGTTGTTGTTGTTGCTGTTTGGCTGCGGCTACGTCTTGACTTGGCTATGACTTTACAATTTGTTTGGCTGTTTTTTTTTTTTTTCATTTTTGCGGCCGCCGATAGGCTCTGAAGTGTGAAACATGCCTTCAACTATATATACACACACACACACACACACACGCACAGTCACACTCTCTGCCACAACTCAGCACAAAAATGACTTCGTCTTCGTTTCTTGACTGTCATTCTACTTGGCTCAGTCTCAGTCTCTCCCTCTCTCTCTCTCTCTCTCTGTATCTCACCCTCTCCCACTCTCTCTCTCTCTCTCACCGTCTGTCTGTGTTTGTCTGCCTGAACTTCTTTAAGCGGAAGTTCAAGGCGTTCACTCAATTGTATCGTGTAATGAAATGTTTTATAAGTCAGACAACATACATATATATATACACACACACACACACACACACACACTTACACACTTACTTGGCCTGGCTAACAAAGACGCGCGCTCGAGTTGAGTTCGCATTAATAATTGCTCGTTTATTTTAACAGTTGCGTTTGGGTCATTGGCTTCATTGGCCCCGCCGGCTGCTTGTCATATCAGCGACAACCCCTGTCTCTCTCTCTCTCTCTCTCTCTCATTACCCATTTGCATTGTTGTGGCTTATGTAATATTTATGCTAATATTTACACACACATCTCTTGCTTGAGTTTTAGTGCACAAGTTCTAACTTCATTTCACATCATTTGTCATCTGAAATCGCTTTAATTAATGACAATAATCAAAGCAAAGAGGCAAAAAAAAAAAAAAGAGCAAAGCAAAGCGAAGCAGCTCAGCCACTCGTTGCCGGCCCTAACCATCAAGGTTGTAGACCTCAAGCCAGCAAACACCAAAATTGACGTAACTTATTCGCGTTTATATCACTCTCGAACACTGTAACTCCGCGCCAGCCACAGATACCATCATCAGCCCAAAAACAACACAACACAACACAAAACAAAAATAAAAATAAAAACTGGCGCGTCAAAATTAATACGTTTTTAAATGCCAAGCGACGCAGCTTCCTGTTGAGCGACCCAGCTCCAAGCCACAAGCAACAAGCTCCAAGCTCCAAGCCCCTAAGAGCCAAGTGCCCAAGTTAACAGAGTCTTACGCACATGCGCGTAATTGTTAAGGCCGGGCCAAAAAAAAAAAAAAGAAGAAGCAAAATATCTGCTACGAAACGATAAACCATGTTTTTTCATTCTTTTTTTTTTTTTTTGCTGTGCCAATCAAAGACGCACAAGAATATTATCAACGAGGGCTGCCACAAAAATATCGCATAAATTTCTAATCAAATGAGGCGGAAGCAGAAAAAAAATTGCTAAATATATGCAGGATTTGATTTAAGAGCTGCTTTATATTTATTAAGGGAGCTTTAATCAATAAAAATATAAATTAAATTTAGAGCAAACTAATTGAGCATAAATATATGAAATAAAAAAAAGTTGAAGCTTTTTTTTATAAATGAAAAATATATATATTTAGCATAAAAAAGTGTTTTTTTTTTTTATAAAAATATAGATATTTAAATATAAATAAATATATTTACAATCAAAGCTAATTTTGTTCTCTATGATTATATAGATTAAATATAGACAATAATGAGCTTTGATTGTAAATATATTTATTTATAAAAAAAAAAAAAAAATAAAAAAAAATATATATATATATATTTGATTGTAAATATATTATTTTATAATATATTAAAAAAAGTAGATATGTATATATATATCATTTTATTTTTTACTGAAATTTCTATTTGAAAATCTTTTTCACTTCAGCTGGAGTAAATTATGAGCTGTGCCCTTAAATATATTTGTTTAGATAAATATATATATTTGTATACAAAAATTACTACTAAAAGCTCTTATTCACTTCAGTTACAAAATTTTCTTTATATAAAATATAGATTAATTATTACATGAAAGCTGTATAAATAAAATTATAATATATATTTAAAATACATTTTTTTAGCATATATGCCATTTAAAAGCTTTCATCTAAATACTGTTCACAGACTTTAAATTGCATTTAAGTGCATATAAATCAAAGCGAAATGAACTCTCGAATGAATCAAAACTAAAAAGAAAATAGGAAGTGCCATATCTATCTTTTTTATGAACATCATTAAAGTAAAAAGCTCATTAAGCAGCTTTTGAAAGCTGTTCGATGAATATTGTAAAGTACATTTATAAAATAATACTTAAGAATTCTCACTTTTATTACATGTCAATAATAATATAATTTAGCTGAATCTATGCTAACTGTAAGCTCTCTACTTTCACTTAAACCCTTTCATTATGCATCAATTTAAGTCGTATTCGTCTTACTAATCCCACTTCTAGTTGAATTCTTAACGCAACTCTTCCATGGCACCTCTCGGCTCATAAATTAATGATGAACCTGTGCGGCAAGAGCGAAACCCAAATGTAAATTGAATTTTAAAAGGCAATTTAACGTGCGCGTTCTGTGGCCATAATTAAAAATTAACTTCAATTTAACACTCGCAACACACACAGACGCACACACACACGAAAACTTCAATTTGTAATTTACGCAATTTTCCAGCAACAAAGTTTTATTTTCGTATGTTTTTTTTTTACTGTTTCATTTTAATTAACCCAACAATAACTCAAATGATTTATGAACATTTTGGAGAGTTTTGCAATTGGAAAAGTAAATGGAATCCAATGGCATGTAACTAAAAAAATTGAATGCAAATCTGCTTGTTGATTTATATTCGTTTTAATTAATGCAGAATTAATTAACAGACAGGAAAAAAGATGTGAGATTGAAAATGAAGAGCAAAATTGAAAGATACTCCAATTGATGCCATAATTCAATGTAAATGCCACGCCCACACACACACAGAATTCAATTGAACGTCAGTCAATTGGAAAATTCACCGCATGACGCCCAATTGTTAAATAAGCTTTTTTCGTTCAATTAAACGCAAATAACTGTGGCTGCCCCAGCCGGACCGCGTGCTGGGCACCTGGAAAGCATTTGAATATGAATGGGGAAAAGGCGAGAGCTACAAGGCTACAGAGTAACTACATCAATGATTGCTCACTGTCTTATGGACAAAGAGAAAGAGAAAAGTGAAGTTAAGCGTTCGTTGAATCTTTGTGAACGCGAGTAAGTGGAAAAAATAATATGGGAGGCAACTGCATTTTGGGTAGAATTTCGATAGGCGCTTGCTTCATTAAGGTAAGCTTTCGCGGAGTCTGTGTGAAGCGCATAGAGAGGCGCATAGAGAGTGGAGTCTTGGACGCAGTTCTTAACCCTACTCCCCCTCTTCTTCACAAATAATGAAGGCAGAAGGAATGATAATAGTGTATATTAGATATACGAAGAGCCAGAGAGGCTGATAGAGAACATCGTTTATAAAGAGACATGAAGAGTTTAACAATTTCGAAATAAAATCTCTAAAAAATATATAAACAAGTAAAGTAATGATAGACCTCTTAATATGATCATTATCATTTAACACATTAATGTCAACATCATTAACATTATCCTTCCTTATGGTTACTTACGAAAGTGCCTACATAAGATAGGTCAAAGTACCTAAACTACAATGCATCTACTACTAAAATGCAATTTCCAGCACACACTTTCATCTATTTCAACCAGGAAGAACTGACCTGATACCAACAGAGAACTCTAGATCTATAATAGAGCAAATGTGAGAAGATAAAGAAGTTTGGCAAAGGGTCTGTGAAAAGGCATTGCGGCGGAACAAGTGGCAGTTGCACAAAAAAGAGCAAAGACAAAGGATAGTACGCAGATAGAGAAGATAACAAGAGTCCAGCTGGAAGTCTAATGCGGGCTGAAGTCCAGTTCAAGAGTGAAAGGCAGTTCAACAGAAAGAAGATGATGGCTTCAGTCAAATAGCAGAAAAGGAAGTTGAAGCCAGTGCTTAGAGTACTATTTGTCATTATTATCAGTATAATCGCACATACCTATATATATTATTATTATAATTAATATTCTTTTATTGAATAAATATATACTTGTCAACACTATTAAAGCACCCATTCGAGGCACCTCTAACACCCATGACAGTTATCTCAATTTAGCAACCTCAGCATATATTTAATTGACAATCAATTTAAATAGAATTACAAACTGAACAGCTTAATTAACTGTACTAAATCTGGTTCAACTAACATGTATTATTATTTACACTCGCTCCTAGTAATTTCCCTTGTAAATACAATAAAATTCGCTTAATTTGCCAAATCTCTCTGCAATAAATTATATACAAAAAAAATAGATATATTTAAACGCTTCGCTAGACAACAATGCAACTATCAATAAAAAGCATACAGATAGTATTATATATAGTATAGATACGTATATATATCTTCATTATCATTTCTAGCAAATCAAAATGTTATTTTTGTCAAGTTTTTCAATTAACATAAATTAGAAATAAATTTGCATAATTTTACGAAAATATTTTCGCACGCATTTACTAGCGACAGCTTTGCGCCAACGAAATTTTTGCATAAAATTATTATGAACATTTTGTGATTAATTCGCTGTCCATTTAATTGCCATACACACACACATACAGCTATATGTGTATGTGTGTATAGACAACATTTTCATTGCGTAGCAAAAACAAATTCAAAAAATTAGAAATGCAAAAATTGAGTCGTTTTAGGTTTTGAATTTCAAAACCTCAATAATCTAGCAAAGTGGCAACGTTGTAAACACGACTGCTTAATACCCGCTCAGGGGAGAAAACTATAAAACAGGCTTTGAAATTTAGTTTAAGGATTTTCATTAATATATCTATAACAAAAATTAATATGGAATAAAATATATATGAAAATTTATAGAAAATTTTTGAGAGTCTTGTTCTAAAGACTTTCGATATACATATAATTCAAGGTTTAATAATAATATCTATAGTATCTATAGCGAAGAGGAATGAGTTACCAATTCTTTAAAACAAACTCTAGCTATTCACAGGTCCTATATAACAAATTTTGATTCTCAAACTCCTATAGGAACTGAGATCGACGCGTTGATACAGGAGAACACTAAAACATAACTAGAACTAGATCTAGAATAAATTTATATACTTAAAAGGAATCCAGATTTAACTGGACATTTGAAATGCAGTTGGCATGATACCTCAAAGAGTAACCGCAATAGCAGTTAAAATACTCTGTGTTCATGCACATAGAAGTAGAAGCCACAGTCGAGCGGACATAGAGAGAGAAACCAGCAGACACATAGATGCACCGCAATGCACACATTCCCGTTCCCATTCGCATCACCCCACCAAAAACTAATACACTCCCTTTACAACTTTATGAACCGGTATGAAAACGAGACGCGCACATTTTATGCAAATTTTTTGAATGCTTGTTAACATTTATTGCCCGCCGGCTGTTTGGTGGGCGTGCGGGCGTGTGGGCGTGGCAGGGCAAATGCACGGCGCGGGTCTTGGCGCACACACGTGCAAATATTCATAAACCAGAAAACCGAAAATCTGAAAACCCTCCAACCATGCGCCCCTCTCCCTCCCTCCCCCCTAAACACACAGTCCCCAAAGCCCAGAAACGCAGCCTAGCAAAAGATTTTTAATTAAAATGTTGTTGACTACGAAATGGCAGCATTTAAGTAGCTTTAGGGGGGGGGGGGGGGGGGGTCTATTGTTATGCAGATTCACCAAAATGGGGGCGAGCAGCGGGCTGGGGGCGTGCTCATAAATATAAACATAAACAATAACTACTGATATGCAGATAAAATTTTGATTTCGTTGAATCGTCGAATGGCTCGCGTCAAATATTTTGTTTTGTTTTGTTTGTTTTTTTTTTTTACCCTCTCTGTTTTAATTGATTTGTTTTAATAATTCAAAGCACGTACCGTTAGTTTAGTACTATTTAGCCATGTTAATGTGTGCGAATCATTGACAGCAATTTGCTATCTATCTATCTGTGCCGCTGGGCACACGCGGCGTATGCGCATTTAGCATTTTGCATTATTCAAATGCTTTTGCTTTAATTGAAAGTTTTTGAATTGCGAAACGCTCGAGCTTCAGTTGCACTTTCAGCCTCAGCTGCTTAACAATTTAATTTAATTAGTTTGCCACTTGTGCCTTTGCCATGGCTTCATATTTGTCAGTCCCAGAGGCCCAGAAACAATTGACGTAATTGGCCAAAAATGTTGGCATTTGAGTAATTCATGCATTACAAAATGGGCTAAATGTAGAAGGCTTTCGTTTAGGGATAATTCAATTAGGGCGTTGTAATGCCGAGCGTAATCGAAATTAAGGGTAGAGTATGAAAGGTGTGGAGGAAAATGATTTGCTTATCGCATCGCTAAAATTCTTAATAATAATAATAATTTTGGTCAGTTATGTTAATTATCGGTATTACAAATTTAGAACTGAATGTTGTATTATTCTCTGTAATGTTTATATTTTTACGGTTATTTATAATCTATCAAATTTTACTGTAGACCTTTTTAATGAATTTTATTTATTATTATTTTGTCTATTTTTATTATTGATTGAATTATTTTTATATGTGTAAAAGTTATCTGTAAACTAAATTATTGCAGCAAAAAAAAATACCTGAATTTATACAACAACAAAAATTATAAAAATTATACATTTATTATATATTATATACATATATGAATTAATTTAATTTTTATATATTCATACATAAAAATATAAGAAATTAATTACAAAAGAATATATATATATTATTTAATTTATTTCAATTTTTTATTTTAATATATTCATATAAATATAATTATAAGGAATCATTTGCAAAAAATAATCATGTATATAAAATTAAATTTATTATATCTATATATGTATATATCTTATTTAATTTAATTAAGGAATTATATAAAATTTTATTTAATATCAGTTACTTTTCCTCTCAATATAAAAACTCTCAGAAATTCCCTGAATTTCTTGCCCTTCTTGTTTAGCAATTTGGGAATTGAAATAAATTTCATTGATTCCACAGCCCTTTCAAGTCGTTTTAGCAAATGCATTCAATTAATGATGCACTTCGTAATGCAATTAGAAATGAGCACAAATATTGCAAATTGCCTGCATAGTTTTTTTTTTTATTTACTAATTGCGCCACTCAGACGCCCTTCTTTGCTGACCCAACACAAACTGACCCCTCGCTCCCTGCCTTATGTTAAACCAGATCGAGCTAGCACGACTAAATCAAATGTTGTTGCTCACCTTTTGATTAATGAAAATCCGCTTTTGCTCTGGCTGACACCTGTCCAATGTCTTGTTGGAATTTTCGTTGGATTTCTGATTTTGATTTTGATTTCGTTTTTGATTGTGTTTATCTTTTTTATGCTTTTGCTCTCTTATTTATTTATAATATTTTTATTTTGTTGTTTTTGTTTTGCCTTTGGCGGCTGTGCCCTCAGCGGCTGTCATAAATAACAATTAATAATGCAAAAAAGTTCCACAAATCAAAAATGACACAAAATAACAAATTGTAAATGAAAATTTTTATACAACATTTTATACATTTTCACTGCAAAAATTTGCAGTTTTTATTTAATTTGTTTATATGCATGTAATTTTTTCAGCACAGTTCAAACGGTTCACACAAAAAAACGCTTCAAAGCAATAAATGAAATAATGAAATTATGAAATTCAAACAAAAACAAAAGGGAAATGCTCAAAACAAATAAAAGAAGCTAAATGCATAAAAACAGCCAAACAAAAGAGATGCCAACACAATTGTTGGAATAACTCTAAATATATATATATATATATATATGTATGTAATTTATATAGCTAGGGACTTTATGCACTGCAGATTTATGTTGCAAATATGCAAAAAGCTAGCCGAAAACCGAGAGGAAAAAACTAGCCATAAAAGAGCTGCCGGCCAGCGGCTGCATTTGGGGGTCTGGCCACTAAAACTGTCTCAAGTTAATCGCTTTTATTTATTTTCGCCACAGCCAAGCGCTAAAAAATCAAATAAAATAAAAAAAAAAGCTCAAGTGCAACCGGTTTTTCCACACACACACACACGCACACTCGCACCCATACATGTGTCTGTAGAAATTTTGCGCGCCTTTTAGCTATTTTCTTTTGCTTTTATTTGTTTTACTTTTTTTTTTTTTGCAACTGTTGCAGAATTTATGAAAAACTCATAAAAAACTAAAAAAAAAAAAACAAAACAAAAGCGAATTTCGCATTTTATTTTTATTTTTTTGTTCGCTGCCCTTTTTAGTGTGTATGTGTGCGTGTGTGTGTGTGTGTTGCAGTTGCAAGCAAACCAGCAACAGATAGACACAACACCAGGTTTCATGTCTAGCCAGGTAGCTGTTGCTGTTCGCTGTTTGCTGTTGCTGCCAGCTTTGTTGGCTCTGCCTCTTGGCCAGGTTAACACGCCAAGCTGGCGACGTCATAAAGTCAGCTGCGCTTCGTCTTCTTCCTAGCAACATCTCTTTAGCTGCTTGGGCTGTTGCCACTGCCGCTGTTGCTGTTGCTGCTGCTGTTGTTGCTGCCTCTGTTGCTTTTGTTGTG
The DNA here is from genome assembly GCF_001654015.2 of Drosophila navojoa. Next base: position 176,531 of record NW_022045992.1, read on the forward strand.
ACTTGTGGAACGCTTTGTTGTTGGCTGCTGCTGCTACTCGGTTGACAGTGCAGCAAAGGCTGATGCGAGGCAGCTTTCAAGGCTGTTTAGAAGGCAGCAAACACACACACACACACACACACATGAGCACACTCAAGTACTTATACACTTGCAGTTTTGTTTTTGTCAAGCACGAGCTGCCCTTTTGTTTAAGTTTAATGCAATATACAAATATATATACATACATATATACATGCATATACATAGAGCTACATATCTATAGGCTGCTTTAATATATATATTTATATATTCTTATATATCTTTTTTCTTTCATTTTAATTGCTAAAAACTGGTTTCTGCTGTGTTTGTTGGGGGGGTTTGGGCGCTGCGCTTTTGCTGCTTAATTAGCAAGTTTTTCTGTTGTTGTTGTTGTTATTGTTGTTTTTTGCAACAAAATTTACCGTTTTGCTATTTATGTTTATATTTGTCTTCGATTTGTTTTTACTTTTATTTTATTTTTATTCTTCTTCTTCTTTTATTTTGTTAAGATTTTCTTTTATCTCTTTTTGTAATTTTGTTGTATTTGTTGTTTGTTTATTTAGCTGTTGTTCAGTTGTACGCGACGCGTAGACTCGTCAAAAAATCGGGAGTCTCAGAGCTCAACTCGTGTTGCACCCAAACGCAGCGTCGTGTTCGTTGTTGTCGTTTTGGCTGGCAAAGCTCAACTGAAACCAAGCTGGCCAAAAGAGTTCGAGCCGATGCCGCTGCTGCCAATGCCGTTGCTGCTGCTGTCGCTGTCGCTGTCGCTGCCAACGCCAACGCAAAAGCCAAAGCCAAAGCAGTTAACTGGTTTGTTTTTTCTTGTTCGCGTTGTTGTCGGCCCGAAGCCAAAGTCGACCGAGTCGGTTTTTTAACTCGTCTCATCTGTCTCCCTCTCGTTCCAGCGCGCTCTCTCTCTCTCTCTCTCTGTGTTTGCTTCCGTTTGCCAAAAAATATTTGTACTTAACAGAAAGAGCAGCAACAGCAGCAGCTGTTCAAAATAGTAGTAGATGCGCGCCTCACACAAAAAGGTAGCAGAAATTGCAGCAAAGCAACAGTAATTAGCCCATACGCGCTCTCTTTGCATTCGTATGCGCTCCCACTCTCTCACACTCTCACGCTTACGCTCTCACGCTCGCACGCTCTCTTTAACGGAAGTGAAACAGAGTGCAACAGCAGCAGCAGCAGCAGCAACAACAACAGCCGGTTTGTGTTTGTTGTTTACTATTTGTGGCTCTCCCACGCTCTCACTGTTATACAGCTGTTATACGGCAAATAAAAACAGCTGTTGGCCGTCGCTCGCTGGACGCTTCAAGCAAATTGAGTTGTGGCTTGGGGTTGGCTCCGGGTGACTGGGTTGAATTGGGCTCGTTTTGTGGGTGGTTGCCATGGCGTATTATTGTGATAAATAAGCAAACAAATATAAATAAACAGCTTCAAGTGTTCACCGCAAATGGACTACAATTTTTACTTTTACCTCAGCGGAAAATAAGTAAAACCAAATGAATTGCAATGCAATCGAGCGCAATGAGATAATTTCTCATTCAATGTAACCGTTAATTATAACACTTAACGCAACTGAAAATTTCGTAAAACTGTTATAACATGATTGCATTGAAAGCTCAACAATTTGCTATTGATACAATAACGTTTGATTGTGGGATTAAATATGAAATGTGATAAACAGTTAAATGGGGTGCTTAAAGTTTCTTTTTTTATTGTGTTTAACTAATAAAGTAAAATTTATTTATTTATTTATTTATTTACTTATTTATTTTGTTATTTATTTTTTTATTTATTTATTTATTTATTTATTTATTTATTTATTTATTTATTTATTTATTTATTT
>NW_022045993.1:12672-23360 GCF_001654015.2 Drosophila navojoa
GAGAGAGAGAGAGAGAGAGAGAGAGAGAGAGAGAGAGAGAGAAAATGGTAATGCGAAAGAGGAAGCATGTGATAAACAAAGGTAAGCTGAAAATGAGAGAAAGAGAAAATACAAAACGAGAAGAGATCAAATAATTACACGGGGTATGAGAGACTATGTGAGAGAACAGAAAGATACACATAAGTGTATATGTGAGAGAGAAACAGATTTTACATTTGCATCTCAAACCAAACAAGAGCAAGACAGTTAAGAGATAGAAAGAACGAGAAACCAAAAACATTTTAGTAGAAGGCAAAAAAAAAAGGATGTGGAATAAAGAGACAGAGAGATAGATAGACAGATAGATAAATAGGTAGATAGATGGATAAATAGATTGATAGATAGATATATGGACATATAGGTAGTGGGATATAGAGCCGAAGAGAGAGCGAGACTTAGAGATAGATAGATAGATAGATAGGGAGAGAGAGAGAGAGAGAGAGAAAGAGAGAGAGAGAGAGAGAGAGAGAGATAGAGAGAGAGAGGTAGATTGAAAGCTTTTATATGAATATATTTCTGTTGTTGAGTGCATTTTGGTATTCCATTTAAATTTTTAATAATTTTCCAAATTGATGAGTGACAGTCAGTCGGACAGACAGACAGAGAGGCGGCAGATAGACAGAATGGCCAAGAAAAGCTGGACTTGCCATTTTGATTTGATTTATTATTATATATGAAAAGGAGCAGCTGAGGACAGGCCGGGGCGACGCAAGGATAAATAAATTCGATTTGCTTTCAACTAGAAGTCTCAATGGAGCTCTGAATGGGCAGCTCTCGAGCCGAGTTTAATTTTCGCAAGCTGTGCCTTATTGTTGCTCGAAACACAAATAATTTAAATAATTTATGGCGCAAGGACATGCGCGCATGTCGCACAGCCTGTCAGCAACTTCCGTTATACGCTTTGTCAATTTCAAGTTATGTTCGAGTGTGGGGGCCTGTCGCGCACAGACTCCGGCAATTGGCAGAGAGACGGACTATGGCTCCCGCCCCAGTTTTCGACCTGTCAATCATAGTTTTCAGCGACAAGTCTGCCCTGTCGCGCATATCCTTTAAGTGGGCCGGCAAATGGCAAACGGGTTATAAAAGACGCAGCGGGCAGTCGATTCGCTTGGCTTTATGGAAATTCGCAGACGCCTTTGTTGCCCAATGGAAATTCAATTCCAATTGGCAGTCGCTCGAACGCAATTTGATTTTCACTTTCAAGCTGGCCAAGCAAGCAGTCCTGTAGTTGACAGTTGACTGTCAAGAGACGAGCACGGGAAGAGAGAAACGGGACACGAGGCCGTACGCTTGTTTATCCATTGTAATTTATGCAATTAGCTCGATTAACAGGTTACGCCAGAGCACAGCAACAGCCGTCGGCCCATCCCCCGTCCCTCTCTCTCGCCCTATATATCTGTCCCAGTCCATTGGGTCTGCGTGGGTGGTGGAGCCAACACAGCCCTTAGATCGATATCATCAACATAATCAACTGAGTTGCGGCCAATCGTGCCATTATTTTAATTAAGCATGTTGGTCAAGACATTTATTTAAACCAATTTGCGGCCGAAATCGTAATCCCAAACTTTACTTAAACATTAATAAATGCATCGATAAGGCTTTGAATCATATATGTCCTGAATGGATATTTTGAAACGCTACCTACTCAAATGATAGTACCACCGATATTAGAGCTGCGAAACGATCGATAAGGACCTCCTACGTATGATAGAAATAGATAAGCGCCCATTGAACTATGAACTATGACCTTGACCCTCAGCGATTATAATATGTTAGAGACGAACGCTGAGTCTTACTCAGCGATAGACCCACTAGATTCATGGAATGAATTTATGCATGAGCTTGGCAGGAGCTCGAGCTCAGAAGAGTAAAGATCATTACCATTCATTCATTAGATAGATAATTTAATAACAGCTAAATAGATTTGTACTATCGATTAAATTTGATTTTTGAACTTAAGGGGGCATTTACTTGATGACCATTATTTTTTTTAACGAAGATTTCTGGTGTACAAGACTTTTTTTATCTCCATATTATTAACATCAAACAAATTCTATCGGTCTATAGCAACTCTTAATGTTCATCAAATCTCTCCATGGCGCCTTTAATGGTTCGTATAATGGCTTAAAATAGTTTATATAATTGAATGGTTTTAATAGCTCTATTACATGTACATCTAACATTTATGCACACACGTAATAGCAGAATATTTAATGCAAAGAGTGAAAAAATGCTCTAAAGAAAGAATTGCTTCTAAAGCAAGCTAGATTAATTCATTCCTTTACTTAAATTGAAACAAAGAACTTTAATTGAAACAAAGTTCGTTCAACTATTCACTCTTGAGGACTGCCAAACGTATATTCGATAATACAAAAACAGGGCTGTCCATATTCGATGAACCCACCTGGCAACCCTACCAGGCTGCCAATACTCAATTATATAAAGGTCAAAATATAAAGGGTTGCCAGATGTCTGCCTTCCGTTGAATATTTTGTATGTAATCTTTTTATGCATACACAAGAGTTTCGATAGACAGATGATATCTAAGGTGCGAATTTGACTCCAAAGAAACACCATAGCCACAAGCTGCTGGTTCTAGGGTATTGTGGTAGCTGGCCTCGCACACCCTTTCGCTGTTTCGCTGTCAATCGCTGTTGTCATGCCAACAGTCATAACGATTTTTGTTGGCCTGGCCAAAACAAGCTAGCAGCAACGAGGGCTAGCACAAGCTCGCCCGCTCGTCTGCTCGTCTGCTGTTGCTAGCACGAAGGACTTGTGGCTAGGACACGCAAATAAAAAATATTAAAAAAAATAAAATAAAGAAAAAACTGAAATACCTCGACATTGCTAGGAGACGCGTTTGGCGATGGGGCCCAAACAACAAACACGCGTTGCCCTGGCACGACAGTTGGCAATCGGACGCAGTGGCAAATGGCAGCAGTGGCAGTGGCGAGTGTTATGTAAAGCTATGCGAATACCAAATAAAATACCAACATTTGAATACCAGCAGCGAAATACTAGATACGCATAATAACACAAAATGGTGACGTAATCATGACCATGTCGACGGATGCACAGCTATTGAGACTATGCTAGGCGAAAATGTCCTTGGGCCAAAAGATTTACAAAATCAAAAATTTTACGCAAAAATTCTGCCATCAACTGGCCAGAAAGTTTCGCAAGGATGCGCATCTAGGTGAACGATTTGACTAAGTGAAACCCCCCAAAAAAGAAGACAAAAATATAAAAAAAAAGAAAAATAACGAAAATAAGTAGAGGAAGCAGAAACTGAAACTCGGCGAATTTCATAAAACATTCATCAAGTTGCAAAATTAAGTAAATAACATTTGCATTTCGCGTGGCAGAGCAAAGTTGTAAAAAAGAAGAGATATTATATATGTACATATAAAAAGTGGAGTGAAAGGACATTCGTGTGTCCTGGCGCAGCGCCGCGTATACGTGGCTTATTGACGCGCGTCGCCTGGCAACGCGTCGTGCGGCCAAACAAAGTAAGTAAAAATATGGCAGGAGTAGTAGGGCCAGCATATAATTATAGGCAGTGGGGGGAGGGGCCCTGGGCGTACTTGGCTAGGCTAGCCACTGTACTATGTACATACTATATAAGCGCACGTACTTACCTGCTGCGGTGCGGGGTATGCGTAGGGGGAGGGGGGTCAGACTCTGCCAACAATTTACTCGATTTGTTTAATCGATTTTTACTGCCAGGCGTTGGCCTGCCATGGTTTGGCTCGACGCGACGCGACTCGGCATGGCTTGGCTTATGCCGGGAGGAGCTGCGGGGCTATGGGGCTGCGGGGGCCGCGATTGTGTGGGAGGGTATCTGTTTTTCCAAATTGCCTTTATTATAGATAAATATGGGCGATTTAGTGGCCCGCACGCAACTTCCACTCGGCCAGAGCCAACGCCAAAGACGACTCCAGCCAAGCGTCATAAACCATGCGCCGCTGGCTCTCAGATTTATAGGCGCCACGCTCTCGACTATTAATAATAATAATAAAAAGAAATAAATACAACAACAAATAAAAGCAAAGCAACAAAAAATAAAAATGCGAGCAAAGTAGTAAAAAATGCAGTAACAAATTAACATAATTGCTTGGCTGCTGGCTCTCGTGTTAACCCCGCAGTCAGAAGGGGCTCATCATGGAACGCTGACGGTACTTGCAAAAAGTTGAACATTTGAACAGTTAGACGGACTTTTAGAACTTTCACGAGCCAACAACAGCAGCAAAATTAACTCTTGGCAAGAATTTAAGCTCGAACTTATTATGCCCTCACTTTACGTAAGCTCGCTTAAGCGATACAAACAAAAACAAAACAAAGCAAAAAACATGATAAACTAACTTTCGGGCTTTTATTTATGAGCGAAGGCAAATTATTTAAAGCAGCTCACATTCTTAATTAGTTTTGCAGTAGTTCGATTTAATATAAACGTTTTCAACTCCATATAAGTTAAGTTTCCCTTAAAGTGGATTTAAATAGTATCAATTATGATTTCATTGCAAAATGTGACTTTAACGACTTGAGCAAGCATTACAGCTTTTTCAAAAATTTATTTTTACTTATTCAATAATTCAATTAACTAATTTCAATAAAAAATGTATCTAGCTAATTGTAATTGTAATTAAAATTAAGGGAAGCAGAATGAGAGAGATGGTGAAGGAGAGTGAGACAGAGAAAGAAATGATATAATAAAGAAATCGCAAAATAGCTAGACCACAAAATAGTAGAAAGGGATTTAGTGAGTTAGTAAGAGAATGGGAGACAGATAGACTTAATATAGTGTTTAGAACTTTTACTAAAATTTCAATATTTGTATATGTAATCCCAATATTTCAAATCAAATTTCAAATGTTATAAAATGCCCAGATATGTTATTCACCTTTTAATCATCGCACAGAACTAAATGTTTCACAATGAGACAATGAAAGCCACGATTAACTAACAACTTACTAAGAGAAAAACTCTGTATTTAATTGGGGCTTTTGCCATATTTATTTTACGTATTCAGTTGTAGCCATTAATTCTTTTCCTTTTTCATTTACCCCGTTTGCCACTTAGGCCAGCGACTGTGGTAAGGGCAGCGGCACGCTATGCAGCCTTTGCAGAGTGCATTTCATGGCACTCTCACTCCTCCCTCTCACTCTCTCTCCCTCTCTCTCATTCTCTTTTTGTTACTATCCCTCTCAGTGGCTATTGTACTTGTTTGCTGGCAAACAGAGTTGGAGAAAAGTGCAAAAATATTTTGCTTGTGCTCTTCATGGTCTGTCAATTAACACGCCTTTTGCATTTATTCAATACAAATCGAGAGCAGCTCCAGGGAATGGATGGATGGACCAGCTGAAGCATACCTGTATATAAAATTAGTTTTTCAAAAATGGCCAACTGGCCAGAGAATGAACCGAGTGTATTGTGCGAATATACATATGTATATATATAAAGATATATATATATATATATTCGTTCTCTGTACTCAGTTCATTACACACTCAAACAAATCCTTGAAAGGCGTCCTGGAGCAGTGCCCGGTCCATTTCCATAAAAGTAAACGAAAGACGTGAAATGGACAAAAACTGAAAAATGCCTGCAAGAAAATGTTGCAAAGCTGTGAAGCATCACAGCTTGCGAAAGAGAGAGAGCGAGAGAGAGAGAGAGAGAGAGTGTGAGATTGAGATCTTAGTATATTTAAAACAAGTAGGAGGCCATACAGCTGAAAAGACTTGACTAGCAGATGCCCTCTATAGCGTGACTAGCAGTGAATATAACTTAGTATACCACCAAGAATGCGTTACTTAATAATAATAATAATAATAATAATAAAAATATTAATGAATTGTTGTAAATAATTAAAAGTACTACTTGAAAACACAGAGTATCAAAGGGTAACTAAATTTAATTTTAGATTGATAATGACTAAAAACTATTTTCTTTAAATGGAAATAGTTAAACAAATTTGAAATCAAAGTCTAAGTCTATTGACTATAGTTTGCCCCTCCAGTAAAAACCCTGATCAGAATTCAGTTCAAAGGATCTCTCAAATATAGAAAATGAAGCATTACACCCTCTTTAGTCGACTTCAATGTGGGTTCAGGGTATGAGAAACACACACTCACGGAGAAGGACTCGAAGCTGAAGTGTGTGTGCGTGAGTATTTCGGGCTTAAAGTGTTTTAGCCGGGCCTAAAAGACTGACTGTCGACTGCCTGGCAATGTTTTTCTCCAAATTGCATCGCACAAAAACGGCACGTAGACATCCTCCATGGTGTGCGTGTGTGTGCACATGCAGAAGCAGACATGTTATAGAGTTTCACATATAAATCGAGTCTTCTCGCTGCAAGAGCAGCAGCAGCTAGCAGTCTCTCACAATGTGCTGTGCATTTGAGATGGGGCCGAAAATTGGGCGGCACAGGAGGCTTAAGCAAGCTGCCAGCTATTAGCCATGCAGCTAGCAGAAGTAGCAGGAGCAGGACTGCATAGGCGCAGACAAGCAATTTCCTTTCAACAGCAAAGGGAAAACGAAATACAGAATACGAAATACGCCATACGCCATACAATATATATGTACATACATACATACATACATGTATCTGTATAAAAATGTATTTATGGGCGAATATACGATGTACAGGACACGTATTCTCGCTTGCAGTGGAGCAAGTGAAAGACACTACTAGACTACTACTCTAGATTTCGTGACTTCTAGCTGAAGACTTCAATTTGTAGCACAAATGCATATGTAGATATGGCAGGCATACACAAGCACACACACGCAGGGGCAGACATATATGTATGTTTGTCTCTCTGTCTGCTGTCTGGCTGTCCGACTGTGTGCCACGTGCAATCAGCGTGGAGTTCGACTTGGAGTGGCTGCTGCTGCTGCTGCTGCTGCTCAAGCGACGGAGCTAGCAAGGCAATCCCGGCAAGCAATGACAGCGAATGCTGAATTGGTAGCCAAACAAATTGGGTCAAAGTTCAAATGTGATAAAAAAAATCAACATGGAAATGCAGCAGTTAACCCCCCTAAGCCCGCGCTGGCCCACGCCTCTGTGCAGACAGCAGACAGCAGACTGCAGACGGCAGACGGCGGACAGCTCAGAAGGAAGCCTTTTCATTGCTTGCCTGCTGGCAAAAACTTAAACATCTCCATTTTAATTGACAGCCTGTCGATGTTGGCTCAAAGCTCGAATGTTGGCCAGCACTTGAGTTTATTGTGACTATGCACAGGAATATTGCTGCAAATTATGGGCAGCCGGCTTTTCCCCAGCTGCTTTCCTTTTTGCTTTATTTTCCTTTTATTGAGTTGCTGCCCCGACTCTTCACTGGATGCACAGGCACAAAGTGTGCTGAGAATACTTAAAAACCTGCCACATATTGCCAGAGCACAGAGCAAATTGCCTTTAGCGCCAGCTTTATACGAGTAAGTGTACCTCTGTACAGGGGAATGGATACCATACATGCATATATGTATGTTTTAGCTACACAACCGGCTTAAAGCTTATCTCAGCTTTTAACGGCATTTCGACAGCGAACCCCAACCCCAATGCGCGTGTTAGATTTAAGTAAAAATACTAAATACTAGATATGAAGGTGCCTAATGTATGATCATTAATATTACTTATATGAGAGGAATATATCCAAAATACTTCTCATAATAAGTATTTATTACTTTTTAATACTGTTATTAAAATTACATGTCCATGGTATGAATTAAATTTGAATTCGATACTCAGTCATCTCTGACATATTCATAATTCTAAGGTATTTACATATACCTTCAAAGTACTTTTTAATAGCGTAGTAGCCGAATAACAATAAGGGGGGAGCGGTATGATCAACTATCGATTAACTGTCAATGTCATCGATAGTTGACCTTAGCTTCGAAGATAAAACTTTTAGTTGTATTGTTAGAAAGGAAGAATAATTGAATAAAAGAAAGCGATAACAATAGCAAAAGCAATAACAATGAAGAATATAAAGCCATAGAGGTAGCCAATAAAGTAAAATGATAACAATAACTCTAAGTATTTCGGAATTTTTATATTATACTAAGTATATTACTTAAAGAGGATCGATTAAAGAAGTTGAAGCAGGAATCGTTAAAATAAGGTTAATTAACCTATAAATGGTGATTTTAATATATTAGGTAGCTTTTGAATTCATTCCTTAATTAAATTAAATTTCATCGCAGTTTCGATGGGATCAGGGTATAAACTAAAGCCAGATCGTCTTGTGGTTGTCCGACTTTTCTGTGTTAGTTTTACTCAACTCTCGAATTGTTGTCGCTCCAGTTTATTGAAATGATTTTGATATTGCTATGAGCCATGCTTTCTTTTACGGGTCCATCACAATAAGAATCAATTGGCAGCATCAACTTTGAGTGTGCCAGCAGCTGCCTCTTTGCATAGAGCAGCAGGCGAGCCTCCTGCCACCCCTCCCCTGACACCTTTTGTTTGTTTGTTGTGCCTAGAATTTTGTACATTGGCCAGCGCTGTGCGACTAAATTGGCTTAGAAAATTGAGCCTCCACTTTGGTGGCAGTACGAGCAACAGCAACAGCAAGAGCTGCCACAGCAGCAACAATTGCTGCAGCGTGCGGTCCCCGAGGTTGTTCCTGCTTTAAAATGCAACTCTGAGTTTGCCACTGCGGCGGATTTCATTAAAGATTTACACAACATATGGTAAATTTTGCCCAGTGTAGCAAATAGCAACAGCAAAAACTCAGAGTGTAAAGCCGACATTGTTTTCTGAGTGCCACATAGAGGGGGATCTGAAAAGGAGTCGCCTCTATTCAGTTGGGGGCTCTTTGCTGTGGCGTTGTAATAAAATTAGTTACTACCAAGTTGCTGTTGTTGTTGTTGTTATTGTCAGTTGCAACAACAGCAGCAGCAGCAGTTGGGCCTTTGCATAAATGCAGCAAAGGAATTTAGGAGTGCCAAAACGAAATTTACAACAATACCGCCAAAGGGCGGAGCACAACATGTTTAGAAGTCTTTGTTGGGGGTTTTTTTTTTTTTTTTTTTTTGTTTGCCTATTGAGCATAGTGTGTGTGTGAGCGTGTGAGTGTGTGGTGCAACAAGCGAACAAAATGAGCTCCGTGGCTGCTCTAGCGGCAACAGCAAGCAAATTGAATTGCGGACCAGGTGTCAAGGGGGTGGCGGGGCTCAGAGCTGCTAATTGCCAAAGTAATTTAGCAAAGAGCAACTGGACAATGGCCACTGGAATAACTGCAATTAGTTGGACCATTGAGTAGCAGGGAGACATGGAGAGCTAAATTTAAAGCTGACTGAAGCGAAATACATACAAAATTAATCAAATTGGGAGTGAAAGAGAGAGAGAGAGAGAGGGATGGAGAGTCTGGGACAGAGAGAGAAAGGGAGAGAGAGAGAGATGGACGTACAACTGCAATTGCAGCAGTGAAAATCAAAGATAAATTGAATTGAATCGCAAGAAGCGCATTTTGCAATTGCATTGAAATAAAACTAAAAGCTAAAAACAGAGCGAGAGATAGAGGGAGAGCGAGAGAGAGGCAAGACGCTCCCCTCCTCCTGCCTGAGGGTGCTCAAAAATGTGCCAAAAAGGTCGAAAGCTGCAGCAGCAGCTGTTCCTGAACTGCTCGTAGATTCTCTTATTGAATGCATCAATTTGAAGCCATCGCAATCAAGTGCTTGGGTTTGTTTTTGGTCTGCTTCTTCTTTTCTTGCCACTTTAATCAGGAATACGCTGATAAAACACTAAAGCTTAATATTTATCTCATTCGATTTATCTCCATCTCTTATTTACAGACTTCAACTGAAGCCAGAGCACTAAATTCTGCTGCGACATTTCTTTTGGCAAGGTGAGTAACTCGGATATCATTTATATGAAACTAAATATTTAAATATTATAAAATAAAACAAAAATACAATAAAATTATAATGTAACTTTTACAACTGGAATATTTTTATGGCTGAGGTAGGTAAAAATGCACCGTCAGTCAGGTCGTCGCTGTGGCTGGTGGGTCGGTTTGCATGACTGATTACCGGCAAAAAAAACCCATTCTTCTAGAGCTCAGTTCCATCTTGGAACAAAAAGCTTTCCCGCTGACCTTTAAGGTGGAGGCCTCGAATCCACTCTACCTGAGGATTACAATCTATCTGATCTGTGTGCCTGCGTCCAGGTCCCACTTGTGCCACTGCGAAAACAAATTATTAAATAATAGTGATAGTGGAGTAGACAGCTCCAACTAATGTTGTATTAGTTTTGGTTACTGCTTTTACTATTACTGCTATTCCGATACCGCAAATTTTAACGCTAATATTTATTGATACAAGTATTGCTTTTACTTGTGATAATTTCCTACAATGCTTACCTCCATTACTATTACTTGTCCTTAGAATTCATTTTTCAGTAGCTAATACTACATTCCTACTTTTATTACTATTTTTCCTGTTAATAATAATCGACTGTTAATGCTTTTAGTATTATTTTTGTATAACTATTGCTTCTTTTTATACCCTGTACCCATTGAAAATGGGAAATCAGGGTATAATGGTTTTGTTGAAATGTATGTAACAGGCAGAAGGAGGCGTGGCAGACCCCAAAAAGTATATATATTCTTGATCAGGGCGACGAGCTGAGTCGATTTAGCCCTGTC